>JAQOOB010000007.1:912802-1026504 GCA_029721495.1 Citrus inodora
CCTGCATGATAGGAAAAAGAAATCTATTAGTTCATAATTCATATGTTCTCCAACTTCCTAAGAGCTCACTACATATAGCAGGTGGGCGGTGACAGCTAGAACAAAGAAACGAGGCAGCAACAAGCTCATCACAATTCACAGCTAACACCAACAATCAGAGACATACATTGGCATATGGGCCACAACAAATGGCAGCTTGCCCTTTTGTGCACTTTAATAGGGGACCACTAAGTGGTCCTTATCGATAGATCCATAACCAACTCCACTGAGATAATTCTATCCTACCATCAGATAATATGAGGGCAAACAGTATAAAAGTCATATGAGTTCCCATCCTGCTAAAGCAGGTCAGAAAGAATGTTTTAGATATGGACATTAACTTGTCTTTTGCATAAATTGGGCCGCCTTCGAAACTTGAAGCAAGCATTTGTACTTACTAGTCCAAGACTTCTACCATTACAAGCTGAGCCCATATTTTAGAATAACTAATAGTTGAAAACTACCTAGCATGTCAAAATTAATTTGAAAACTGAACCTAACTAGGGAGAACTGTATGTATACTACTTTCTTTCCTGCTAATTGTCATGCACTGAAAAGAATTCAGTCAACAGCAAGGCATTTATCTTTCTTCGTTTAAGACACTGGGACTTTACAAAATTCCTGCAGAGACTTGTTTATGAATGGATGCTAAGAACATGAAATACCTCAGCTCGAGCACACACAAAAAATCTGCGACCAAATGTTGGACCTGGTTTTTTTACCACTCGAGCAACACAAGGTTCCTTGTGCCCCTTGCAAAGAGGTATACTAGTCTCCATGAGTTGTTGTATCCTTCGCCATTCTAGTAAAGCAACATTATTTCTCTCTTTGTCCAAAAAACGTTTGCCCTTTTTTTCATCCTGATCGTGTGAGCACACACTTGAGTTCACTCCATGCAGCTCATGAACACTGCAGCTGTAATCTGTCACAGGAATTTTGTTGGAATGATGATGAGACTCGGGGACTTCTTCCTGACTAAGTGAAGTATCGGTAACAGAATTGTTAACATTAAGTGAAGTATCAGTAATAGAATTGTTATCATCATGGCTAACATTTGACCTCTTATGAAAAAATGACTTCAGAGAGAGTTGGCCAAGTTGACTTTTTTTTGCTTTTTTCCTGGCTCTATCAACAGGAAATGGAGAAATATGCTTACTACTCCCCTGTGTAACTGTTGAATGAGAAGCCACATTAGCACTATCTCTACAATTCTCAATTGTTTTCGTAAATTCTCCTTCGGACTCTTGGTTTGAAGAAGAACAATAAACACCCTGGAGAATGCCAGAATCACAATAGTTGTTGAGTGATCTATCAACATTCTCACTGCAGTCCTCTGTGTCCCCTGTTGAGTTACTTTCAGCTGGAAGTGAACCAGAGAATTTGCAAGATTTCCCTTGTTTAGCAACTTCTCTTTTCATTAACACAGACACTGCACAAAATCAAGGGCCAAGTGAATTTGCAGGAAAAATAAAGAACAAGAAGCTGGTTATGTGTTTAGATCTTATTATTGATACAAATTTTCCTAAAGGTTCTCCCTTGGTAAGAAGGTCAAAGGAAGCAACTCATTCCCTCGCATATGAATAGAGATTTCGATGGACCTAAGGATCAAAAGTTGGGTTTCCATTATTTATTTCAAGCCTGATCCCAATCGCTTACAACCAACATTCAATATATGATTAATCAAATTTTAGCCAAGAAGTTTCTTTGTCCACAAACACACACACACACACACACATATTTTTGCCCTACAGAACAATCAGGAAAAGCATAACTAGACATCAAATCCCCTTCCAACCCATGTAAGCAGGGTTTTAACCCTAGACCTCTTGTACCACCCCAAGAGGTTTCACAAGTAGCACCCACAAATTTTAGCAAAGTTAGACATTGTTGAAGGGCTGAGCTTAAGATATCTAGGTATCCAGCCCAATAGGTAACTTATTGGGCGGAGGGACCTATCCTACTTATAAGCCAAGTGATTTCCCGGGTCACAACTCAGCAGACATTAAAACATTACAAAATTGTTGAACATTTATATTGATAACCAATAAAATTCTATAATTATCTTTAATTCCCCATTGAAGGAAAACTGAAACTTAAGTTTCTTGCAAACAATGGTTGCATATATTCACAAGTACACAAATACATAGGAAAACTAATACATTTCCAGAAAAAAGAGGGAAAAAGGGAAGAGAAAATCTCACCAAGTGTTTGCTGGACACCACGAATTATAGGAAGATATCTAGAAGCTAATGATGGAGTGCTATGTTGGGGAATTTCAGGAACTTCCCCTAAACACATATAAACAGGGGCATGGTCTGAACCTTCTAATCTAGTGCTCATCCCTCCCTTCCACCTGTAACTGGAAACAGCTTCAGTTATTGACTTAAATAGCAAAAACCACACGGACCAAGTACAGTACATTAATCTACTATGAAATCTAGCTACCTTGGTGCATTTCCAGGTTTCCAACGTTTATAGTCTATCAATATGTCACACTCATTAACATGGCAAGTTACGAAGTTATGGCTTTGCAGGTCATGCTTTTGATGCAGACATGGTCCAGCACAGAGAATATGGTCAATTCTTGTCCCATAATTAAATTGTTCAGCACCTGTATTTGATGGCCAGCATGTGTATGCTTCTCTTCTGTAGAAAAAAAGTACGAGAAAGGAAGAAAAACAATATCACTGTGCAAGAATAGTAAAAAAAAATTCTGGCAATATTAGTGAACATTGATATTGAGATGGAAGCATATTACATGCTACTACAAAACCCAAATCTTAAATAAATATAAACAAAGTCTCCTGTCTGTAGAAAACTAAATAGCTGTGTTCAAATTCATAACCTTGTCAAGAGAAAATAAAATCTTTTTTCTAATAAGTCACAGTATAGAATCAGTCAATGATTAGCAGCAGTGATGCTCATGGTGGATATAAAGTATTTAAAAAAAAAAGGCAGTAATATAGAGGAATTCAGAAAATGAAATGAAATTTCGATCAATGAAAGCATCCATCTTTTCCAGGCAAGAAAATAACAATCTAGCGTACAACTAAATTAGAATCATGCATGGGTAGTATACGTGGTTATTCACAAGATAGAAAATCCTACCTGAAGCTTAAATAATTGGGGAAAAGAGCCTTATAAAGGTTTGAAGCCAAATCGAACACAAAATTCAATGGAATTTGGATTCCCTAACACATTCATTTTACATCAATTAAAGGAAATCCAAAGTAGGTTGAAGTTCTAAACCTTTCAGGATGTTTTGATCTGAAAACATCAAAGAAAGAGCCACCAGATTCCACAAGCATAGATCTGAACCATATTCTGAACCTGCAAAACAATTTGTTTAAATTATACTTTACACTGGCCATTACTTGTAAAACTGTAAAAACTTATAGGAAACAACAGTTAGACAGTGCCAAAATCAGCCAGATGGATATGAAACAAGCACTGCATCAAAACCAGCCAACAACTTACTCGTTCTTTGCAAAATCTGGTCCTGCATCACAGCGATCTATAGCAGCAGGAGCAATATTAAGATCGCCGACAACAAAAATCCTCCTCCCCTGACACAGTAGAAACTCCCATCTTTTCTACATCAAATACTACCAATATCAAACATTCATATGAAATTACATGTTTGCTCATTATTTCACATACTCAGCTCATTAATAATATGCACACACACACACACACACACACACACACACACACATATATATATACACACACACACACACATGTATGTATGGAGGAAGTACAAAATTAGTAAACAATTGAATTAGAGCTCAGTAATTATATATATATAAGAAGCACCTGTAATACATGGAAGAACTGAAGCTTAAATTGAATTCTAACTGTATCCTCACTATCAGCTCGAGGCCCATACACATTGAATAGAACTGACCAATTGCAATATAAGTTCAATCACTAAATTGTAAAACAGAATTTAAACAATCTTTTGCATTAACAATAAGAAGCATATTTTTTCACTTACTAAAATGACCATGATCTGTAATAACACACCGTCCCTCACTATCAATTTTAAGAAGCTCATCTTTTGAAAAGTCTTCAAGACCTTCCATAATTTTACTTCCAGAAGTTTCTAAAAGGCCAGTGAAGCCCTCCTCAGCTGCCACTGGCAGAGCCACCTCGGTGCTGGAAAATGCTGATTTCACGCGGCAAAATGTCGCCACACCTGAAGAAATTATAAGCTTTTAAAATGAAACTGGATCAAAGAGGAAAGTGAAAGCATATTTGGTTGAGGAAATTTAACAAACAATTTACCGGAGTAGCCAGTTCGGCCTTTATCAGAGGTACGTGTACACGAAAAGAACGACTCGTATCCATCGGCCATTACTAAATCTGATTTTAACTCCTGCCTTCTTAATTTTGTTTCCTATTTTGTGTAAAAGATTGAAATTATACAATTTTTTTGGTACAAAATTGAAAATAAAAAGCGAATTGGATGACTGTGTACCTGGAAGCAAATGATGTCGGCATCGAAAGAGTCGAGTAACTTTCGGAGAGAGCCGAACTGAGACACGCGTTGTCTCAGGCCGTTTACGTTGTACGTTACTATCTTCATCGCTCAGCGGTGTCCACGCATTCCACGAGCAAAGTCACCGGCTCTTTTAGTTTCCCACTTTGCCGGCTGCGATGCTCCACAACGCAAAAACGGTGCCAGAAACGGTTTCGCAAACTTTTCTTGGACAGAATTATTAAAATTATCAAATTAAACTTACGACTGTTTGGAATGACTTACAATAATTATAAGTGTTATTATTATTGATTGTTTGTTAAACAGAAATTTTAAGATTAAATAAATTATTTTGTGTTTATTAATAAAAATCTAGATTTTGAGAATAAAAGTTAAAATTTGTTTTTAAATATTATAATATTTAAAATATTATTTATTTATTTAATAATCTTATTTTATTAAATTTATAATATATTTTTTAAAAAAAATCATTAATAAACTAGTTGAGTTAGTAGCTCCAAAAGGGACTCAGCAGAGAATGGTGTGGCTGTGCTAAGCACAAGTTGTTGTCCTTATTTTTAGTAGGGAAAAAATCTTTTTCATCACTAAGTTTAATGCTATAGCTCATTTCATTCATATATTTCAAAAAATAGTCTAAAATATTTTTTCGTTAACTCACTGTTAGTGTAAAATTGTTAATTAGTAATTCATTAAGGATAAAATAAAATTTTTCATTAAAGTGATACAAACTATATTAAAATATTTTTTTACACAATTAAATAACACTACAAAGTATGCAAAATTCATAAACTTTTTCTTAAATAAAATCAACGATGATATAGTTCGATATAACCATTGAATAATTGCCATAAGAAACAAACTGTAATTAACATAATATTTTTAAATCATTGGAAAAAAACTAAAAAATACCACTAATTTTTATATGCTTGCATGTGCTGAATATCTTCTTTATTTTCAATTCAATTCAAGCCATTTTATAGTACAATTAGAGAGTATACTTATATGAATAAAAAAAATTGTGATATTTTTGGTACTTGGATATAGGGTTTATAGGGTTTTCATGTCGCCAAAATAGAAAAAAACGAAAAAAAAAATTACTTAAAATAGAAGTTTTTTATTTTTTTCGATATTTTCTATTTAGTGGGATTAGATAAAATCATTTTTAGTTATATGTCAACTTTTATTTATTTTTCTACATTTTCTCTTCAATGAAAAATCATTTTTTACCCTTAATAAATTACTAACAAACGATATTCAACTAACAGTGAGTTAACGGAAGGATGTTTTGGACTATTGTATGAATCTCTAGGAATGAGAAGAACTTTTTTCCATTTTAGTAATAATATTTTTTGATAAATAGTAATAATATTTTAATTGAGGATAAAAGTAAAATAATAAAATTTGGGTGGGATTCTCTTCTCAGTAGCAACATTCTCACAAATATGCGTACAAAGGTTTGCACAAAATAGTGCGTTTTGTGCAACCTTTAAAAGACTCTTCGTACGTGCACCAAACAACACACACGCATGCCAATTCACAGCATCATTTTTCCATTCGCGTCTGCCTCCTTTCACTGCAACAAAAACCCAGCAGCTTCGTTCTCCACACAGCAACGGCAACGACACAAATCCCAGCAGCAACAAAAACCCAGCAGCTTTATGTAACAAAAATCCCAGTAGCAACAAAAACCCAGCAGCTTGATGGTTATGTTAACTCAAAAACCACATTGAAGCAGTTTGTAGAGCAGTACAGTAATGCATTAAAGAGTAAAGTTAAGGAAAAATTAATGTGTCATATATATCGTATAATAATGGTGACAATGACTGAAAATGTATATACATTTTTCTACAACTAAGGCTCGATTGCATCTAAATCTAAGATTATTTGGCAGTCGTTAAATGCGGTGTGTTGTCCAATTCATATATTTAACAAGATGAAATCAATCTCCAGAAATATCATAACGTAATGACATCAATCATTAAAATAAATAATGTAATTAATTGCATAAATTAAATTGCATAAGTTTACTAATTTTTCCTTTTCCTCTTTGGTATCAATGTGCTTTCAATCGGACAACGAAGGGACCATCCATTCGTGCTTTGGAAAAAATGAAAACAAAATGGCGTGTAATGTATGCGCTTTTCAAGTGAATAAATGTTTTTGCTGCTGGGATTTTTGTTATATAAAGCTGCTGGGATTTGTGTCGTTTCCGTTGCTGTGTGGAGAACGAAGCTGTTGGGTTTTTGTTGCAGTGAAAGGAGGCAGAAGCGAATGGGAAAATGATGCTGTGAATTAGCGTGTGTGTGTTGTTTGGTGCACATACGAAGAGCCTTTTAAAGGTTACACAAAACGCACCGTTTTGTGCAAACCTTTGTGCGCAAATTTGCGAGAACATCATTTTCCTTCTCTTATAGTTGTAAAAAAGCATGAGCTGACACGACTTTGATGCTCTAGTTGTCGGGACTCCTTCTACCCCATGTTATACGCTCACTTTGGCATGAACAAATGAGCTAATATTTAGTCCCGAGTACAGTGATCATGCTCAAATTAGTGTAGTTTCTCAATTTCACCACCGGACATACTGATTTGACATTCTTACATATGTGCAATTTCCGCTGAAGAGCTCAATGTAAATGCGCTCTCCGTCTCCCAAGAGAGCTTTTACAAAATATAGGGAACGACTTGGATTCATCGCTATTAGCTCATGATACCTTCGGTTAGGTTGTTCTCGTGACAACCATTCCGCATGTCAAATGCCAATGGTCATGGTTGTGACCAAGACCGTGACGGTCTTCAGACTGTCACCGCAACTGATAGTCAAACTCAAAGCCCAAGAGCATTCTTCTGCTACTTAAGAAGACTTTGGAGCCGAATGGTTGAAAAAGAGAATGAAAAGCCTGCATTGACCTACCAGTCAAATTTGTAAGGCGATGCGAATGCAACTTTCGTAAGAGTTGGCTATGGCTATTAGCATCCTCTAACCCCATTTTTATTATAACTAGATAGATTTAAAGAAAAATATAAATAAATTAATTCCACTTATCTATATATATATATATATATATATCTGTCTGACTCTCTCCAATCTATTTTACCAGCACATATATAATTTTTTCTTTTTAAAATTACAGAACCAATTCATTTATTTGTTGTCTCATTTATACAACTAGTTTACACAAACTTAAAACATCAATTTTTCTCATCATAATGAGTTAGGTCAATATTTTTGTTGATAATATAACATGTTTTAAGAGTCCAAAGAGAGTTTTTTTTTTCTTTTAATTAACTGAAGCATAATTTAAAAAGAAGTTTTAAGAGGATTTTGGTGGGGTGACAAGAGTCCAACTCTTTTCATAATAGTGTTTCATGATTACGCTTGCTTTATTTTTTTGGCCCTCCCATAAGTTGGTAGAATTTTGCGACAAGAGTGGACAAGCTTTGAGGAAGAGGAGCTGGTTCGGACAAAGTTGTTACCACAGTTATATGAGAATCTGCCCACTACCTTCCTTTCCAGCATTTGCCAGCTATGCCTAAATACTAGGCGGGAACTCTTTTTGGTCAATATGTACAATATAACTGATGCAGTTATAAAAAGGAAATGGTGAACAAGACGAAGATGAAGCACAAATGAATTCTAGTACACCATATTTCTAGCGCGTCTGGGGCAGCTGCGCTGCTCCCCATGCCATATTCTAGGGGAATATTCCCTTAGAATAGGCATGGGGAAGAGCTGCGCGGTGGCAGCGCAGCTGCCCCAAACGCGTCTTTCATTAATATATCATTTATAGTCACATTACAATTTGAGGGCACAACTCAGGGACCCCAAAATAATTAAATGTACACTGGCATGACTATCATAACCAAACCCACCTTCCATGCTGAGCATAGTGACTCTACTTTCATGACCCTTAATGCATAACATATTCAAGATCCCATGTGATTGTGAAATCCCAACATTGACACTTGAGTTTCAATATATAGGTTCCTCTATGCAATCCTGTCTAGATTTGGGTACAACCTTGACATAAACAAAAAACACCTCTCTCCTCCAACCTCTCCTTGCTCTTGATCTTAAATATTTTAAGTCTAATCTACAATTTCCTGGGATTCCGATGACCAGATGGGCTAGGAGGCACATTTCGAGAACTAATGCTTGCAGTTCTTAAAAGCCTACGGAATTCCGAAAGACTTATTCTACCATCTTTGTCAATATCTGCCTCCTCAAGAAGTGGGTCAATGGAGCCTTTTAAACCCGTGTGCTGCAAAAAGAAGGGTAATCTCAGTTCTCACCTTATCGTATCAGTTAATCCTCTAGAATTTCCCTTTATTTCTTTTGGGACAAGGCAGTAATTCAGCACGGGGACATCAAAAACGATAAGAAATAAGACTCACCATTCTTAGTTCCTCGGGTGTAATAAACCCATCTCTATCAATGTCAAATTTTTCAAAAGCAGCCTGTGACCGCAAATGCCACTTCTCAGAATCATGCTCCTCCAATTGATGCACATGCAGGGTAGCTGCAACAAATTCACTAAAATCCACAAGCCCATCTGTGTTGCAGTCAATCTGCATCAGGAAAATTAGCAACTATACAGTTAAATATTAAAGATTGTAAACCATATCCACAGGAAATAAAAGTAGATAGCTAAATTTTTCTCCTTTTTCATGGCACGGGAGGAAAAGGCCAAGGAAAGGAGTGTTCACCGCTTGAAGAATCTCTAAAACACGTGATTCCTTCAGCTTCCAAGGAAGATCTTTAGCAAGGGCCTGCATTCAAATCATCCTTGTCAGAGTAAATAAAAAAATACATACATGAGAACATAATTCATTGACAGAGGGATACAATATCGTTAGCGGACCTGTCTCATCTCTTCAAGACTAATAGAACCATTTTTGTCCACATCAATTGCATCAAATTGATCCCGAAGATCAGCAAGCTCCTCATCATCAAGTGTGCTAGCCAATGCCTGCAGAAGAATCAATTTATTTAAAGAAATAAACTATGTTTGTTTTAACTTTAAATAATGCAGTATATTTAAAATATTGTGTTACCCTTAGAGCAAACTGTTTCAAACGACTGTACTTCACAAATTGCCTCATGTTATTCAAAACAGATATATCAATAGGGATCTCAGATGCATCTCCTCCTTCTCTAACCCATGGGTGTGCTGAAAAGTTGAAACAAATTAAAACAATAATCAAAAACTTGATAGCACGAAAAGATTGCTGCAGAAAATCTCTTCTTCAGACATGGCAGTAAATTCTTAAACACTAAAATATTGTGGCTTATACACAATCATATAGAAAGCTTATTATTGTTGGACATAGATTATACACATACATAGGGCTTGAGCAGCTGTAAGTCTTGCTCGAGGATCCTTCACCAATAACTTCTTCACAAAATCTTTGGCACTGTTACTTATGCTTGGCCAGGGTTTGCGACGAAAATCAGGCTTGTTCCTCAAAACCTGATAATACAAGACATTTAAATATACCCGCAAATGAAAAATAATAACAGAAAAAAATGCCAATACATCTCAAATATACAGAGATCTTGAGTAAGATTTTCAAAAAGAACATGTGCATACATTTCTGGTTCATTATTGGATAGGTGAAAGAAGAAATCAATGAGTTGAAAAGGTTGAAAAAAGAAATGGGCAGCAGAGGATATCCAGTTCTTTCTGATATAGGGATAAAAGTTAGTAACCGCATATCAGAAGAGGAAGGAAAAAAAAGGTCCTAAAGAGAACTACTACTAACATGTAAGGCATATGGTCCATATAAAGAGTCATAATGAATGCAATTTCTAAACTAAACCCAATAAAGGTCATCATAGACACTACTTTTTCAAAAAATCATGTATCAGAAATGAGAGTTGTGCTGCACCTCCTTAAATATACCGTCCTCAGTCTTATCCCAAAAGGGACGCCTTCCACAGAGCAAAATGTAGGTAATTACACCAATACTCCAGACATCTGATTCGGGTCCTGACTTGCGTTTCAATACTTCCGGAGCAACATAATAGGCACTGCCAACAATGTCTTGAAACTTCTTCCCTGCATTTTATTGAACCTTTTGAATTATATGCAGGCTTAAGAACTTCGAATAAAAATAGCAATAACATTGACTGAAACTTAATACAAGTAATGCAACAGTTGCAATTGACTTTTCCATGACTCACAATACAAACAAAAGGAAAAATTCGATTGCAAGGAAGAGATTCATCCACGATGGAATTCTACTCACCTGGTTTTATGAAGTCTGACAAACCAAAGTCAGTAGCCTTCAGAGATGAATCCTCTTTGGCTGATTTGAAAAGAAAATTCTACCGGCAGTAAAAGAATTCAAAGGAAACAAGTCAAGCAATAAGTCAAAGATATCCCATGCTTACATTCAATAAATGCTGAAGTTCATCATTATACCTCTGGTTTCATGTCCCGATGCACCAGACCATGTAAATGACACTCAGCTGCAACTCTGAGCATCTGCCGTACAACTACCGCTGCGTCTTTCTCAGTGTAACGACTGTCCTTTCTGATTGCAAGAAACCAAGCAGAAGTAAGAGTAGTGCTAATCATCCTATAGGGAAAAAAAATATATAGTAAGAGCAGAAATTACAGCCAAGATAATTCTATTTTCTGAGGAACTAGTATTCTTACTTGGCCAATATCCTATCCAGCAATTCACCACCCTCACATAACCTGGTAAAAGACATAAAGTGACAAAAATAACACGTGTTCTCTAATGGGCAACAAAGATGTAATTTGCAGACCAAATAAAAATGCTCCTGACAAATATATAGATCAGACATGAAGAAAAGGATTGTGATTCAGGCATGAACCATAGAACAGTTAAACAAGGAGAAGTAAGCAATGGTATAATGTAAACTGCACAGACAATAAGCCATGAAATAGTCATGCAAAAAGAACTTCAAAGATTTGAAGATATTGAACTTACTCCATTGCTATATATACATAGTTATCATCCTCAAATGCATTGTAAAACTTAACTACATTCTCATGGCCTGCAAGGGCCTGCAATATCTTAACCTCTCGCTTGACATCCTCAACAGCAATAGGAAGAATCATCTGCCACCAGAGACAAGGATTTGTTTTACAAGTTTCCAAAATATTATCTTTAATGTAAAAAAATAAATAAATAAATAAACCAAACAGTGCTAATCCCATCTAAATGAATTACAGCACCACCGAATCTAACTATAGATGATTATTTCTATCTGTGTGCATAACAATCACAAACATTGAACCAAAGATCACCTAACTCAAAAGGAAAAGAAATATCTTTTGAGTTTTGACAAACGGATCCATGAGAAATGTAAGGGTAAAAAAAATACCAAAGCCACATATTAACAGAAACGGAGTCTGACATTGTACGCTATATAGTCAATCCACATAATCCGCCCCAACAGGCCTACCTCAAATAGATGGCCTAGTAATCTGATTTACAATTTATCATTTCTATGGAACAAATGGCCTAGAACAATTGAATTTATGGAAATTATTCACCAAAACCTAAAGTCAAAGCAACAAAAAGCCCAACGTTAATCCATTTTAGAAGTGTTAATTTCTTACTAGGCTAATTTCAGTTCCTCAATGACGCAGCCATATATGTTCAGGATTGCAATAATAAAGAGAACAGACCCATCATTGGCAGTGAGCAGAATATTACAATCCTTTTAATCAAGGTAAGCAACTATAAGAACGTCGGTCAACTGAGAATAACATGAGTTTATGGCTTGATATTCAAGGAAAGGCAAATTAAATATATTTTTAAAAAAATTAAAACCCAGATGCACGAAGTGGAGAATCTACTATGAAAAGCAAAAGCAACCTTCAAGTCCTCAAATGAAACCACCTGAATTAGGATATTCAGCATCCAGTCAAAACCCACAAAAATATCCAATCTTTAATTCAATCGAAAAATTCCCATCAATAAATAAAAGCTACAAAAATCTAATGGAGTCAACGCAAAAACAACCAAATAAAAGAAACCCAATTCATAAAAATAAGCTAAAAAGTACCTTATTCTTCTCAATTTTCTTAACGGCAACACGATCTCCATTGGCCTTGTCGGTGGCAACATAGGTGTAACCAAATTGACCATGTCCAAGCAATTTGCCGATCGTGTATCTCCTATCAAAATCTTTATCATATCCAAAATCTGTACGTTTGCCACATGGGATCACCCCAGTTTGCCTTCTAGAATTGGTCTTTTGGTGTTGTTTGGTCCTGAGCTGCTGGTAATTCTTAGCACGTTCTTGATGTTGATGTTGGTGTTTGTGGGTTGTATCATTTCTTGCATGATGGTTGTGACGTCGTTTTGCCTCTTCTTTATTTGCGTTTCGATGATGATTAGCGTTGTTGTTGTTACTGCCGCTGTTAGAGCCACTCACTTTGGTCGTGGAGAGACAGATACCCATGTTTTGTAATTACAATATTGTTAGATGGAGTTAAAGAGATATCGAAATATCTAGAGAGGTGAAGCAACAGCCCATCACAATTTTATTAAATAGTAATAATAATTGAATCCATGAATACTGAGAGAGAGAAAGGAAAGGAGGAGGAAGAAGGGAAGAAAGAGAGATCAATTTTGGAGAAGGAGACGGTGGTGGTCAAAAGAGACTTTTTATTTTTTTTGAAAGAGAGATGATGATTCAACTCCTCCTTTTTTTATTTAATTTTTCTGGTTTTTTTTTCCCTTTTAATGGAGAAGCTAGTTCTTCTTTTTTATTAATTTACTTTTCTTATTGGTTCAATTAATTTACTGGAAAAATAAAAATAAAAGATGTTAGTAATAGCATGATCATAGCTGTTATAGTCTCTGATCATATGCCGTTTGTATACTTTGTTGGAACAAATTTCAATGACAAGTGTAAGTTTTTCCTTTCTTATAGCGGCAATTAACATTTAAATAGTTAATATCGAACAAACAACGGAAGCTTTTCATAAATTTACAGTATTTACTTTGTTTGCATAAGTTAATTGACATGCCTTCGTATGGAGTTAAAATAATTGCAATAGTTAACAAATTTTTTTAAAATTAACTTTCTATATTTTCATTTTATGATTATAAAGTTGTGTTTCCTCTTCTTCCCCTTGGGTTGTTGTTTTTTTTTGTAACTTTATCCACTGAGCTTTCAAAATAAACCCTAATCTCACTTCAGGTAATAGCTTAAGGCATGATTCTAAATATAATCTTAATGTTGATCATCCTAATTAGTGAGGTGACGTTAGTATGTTGAATGATGAACATAGTAATAAGTGTAATTTTTTGAGACATGAAATTGATAAATTTAGAGTATTTGGCAACTCTTTGAGGTGGTAAAGAAGTTTAAGACTCAAATATATTCACATTAGTGGAGAGGGAATTGAGTATTAGGTTATTAATAAAAAATATTATTTATGTAAAATGAATCAAATATAAATGCATTTTATTTTTAATTAATTTTAAAGTCTGTTTAAAATTACTTTTGAGAGACTTGAGAGACTTAAAAATGACTTTTAAAAACTAATTTTAGTGTTTGAAAAATTTAAAAAAAAATTATTTTGACAAAAGTATCCCATCAAATAGCAGATTTTAAAGAATAGGGAATGGATACCTTTCAAGATCTAATTTTAAGAATTAATTTTATACTTAATACAATTTCTTATATAACCTCACAAAATTATTAAAAATCCAAAAGTATCCTTATTCAATTAGGGAATAAAATCAATAAATTTAAAGACATTATTAATGCCCATTATAGTGAGATAGCAAAATAAAAATAATTATTTTATATATATACACACACAATAAAAAATTATATATATACATATTTACAAATGTATAAATAAATTTTATTCGACATTTATTTTACTTAAGCTATTTGTATTCTTATATAAGTTTAATAGTAAGATTTACCAAGCACATATGATTATTTTTTAAATTTATAGCACTTTTAAAAATAAAATTTTACTAAACATTTAATAAATTATCTATGCAACTGATTATATTTACAGTTTAGTTAATAATAATTATTCTAAAAGGTATAACATTATTGAAATGACCCTTAATAATCGACTCTCACAACTTGCCCTAATAGATACCTACATCTCAACATTTTTAATTTTGATAATTAAACTCTCATTGTTATAAATGAAAATCTAAACACTTTTATATTAGTGAATTTTATTTATTTAGATGCTAATGAAGAAATTACAGTACATTGATGCTCTTATTTTTATCCAAATATACAAATGTCTATTTCTAACATAATGGAGCCTACACATAAAATTTTGAGTGGCGAGGGTTAATTAAACAGTGGAAGTTTGTGCGTCTTTTTTTCCTTTATTCGATTTATACTTTTTCAAATTATTCATTTGGAAATGTTTTGTCATACAAGTTTGAGCAATGGTAAAACTTAGAATTTAATAGTCATATTAATAATTTTAGATGTTAATTCATAAGTTAAGAAAAAGAAAAATAAATATGCCATTCATATTCATTAAATTTTGTGGAGAAAACAAAAAACTATGACTTACAAGTATATAGATACTTGTATGAAATATTTCAAGTTTTTCATATATGTGTCAAAAAGTACATATTCAAAGTTTTTCATTAAAAATGCATATTTGTATCATAGGACAAAAACTTGTTGTACTTCATCTATGATTTTTTTTTTTTTTTAATTTCATTGTTCAACCAAAGTGATTGAGGTATTTCAAAATGAGAAAAGATGCAGAAATGGTCCAGCAATTTGTTTATTAATTTCAAGAACGAATCGTCATTTTCGAAGTGTTGAGGCAGCACTAGCTCGTGATTCCCAATTGCAAACTCAAACAGAACTTGTTCTGACTTTTCAACTCTAACCTCAAAACTCGTGTTGAAGTGGAAGTTAATCATTTCTAACGTCAAATAAGGAGACTCCACTCGTCAATTCCCCAACCTATGCAAACTCTATTCACATGAAAGGGATTTTATTTTCAGCTTTTTATTATTATGAAGTTTTTTCTCCACACCAGGTCTTGATGTGTGATTGTTGACAGCCACATGCAGCTGATTTGTTAAAATTAAAGTATGAAATTTTATTTATTTTTTAAAATATACTTGTTTATTTTTTTAATTTATGTTTGATTTTTAGACATTTATTTTTGAATAAAAAATAATTTTTTAATTTTTATTTTAATGTAAAATGTTTGAATGTGAAATAAATATTATATCTAAAAAATATTTATATCTTATATATTTATTTCCTAAGTTATAAAACTTAATCTTTTTTTAATTTACGAGGATATAAATATTAAATAATTATATTTAAGATTTTTTATTAATAAAAATAAATAATATACTATTTATATTTAGATATTAAAAAACAAACAAACATATAAATTTATGTATTTCTATTTAAACCCATTCAAATTTCAAAAAAATTCAAACCGATTCCAATTTCAAATAAAAATATCAATGCTACTATCTTTTGGATGTTTATAACGTTCTCTAGGTAGTTTGCCTTCTTGCTGGACATTAATGATTTGTCCAACCATACATAATAGCATACACTATAATAAATGGCATATAAATTGATCACGCATGAACTAATTATTATACTCTTATGGTTACTATCAAAAGTTTTAATGAGATATATTCTTCATAAGATGAACATCTGTGAAACAATTATAATTTATGTGAATATTCATCAAGGTAACCTTTAATTTTTCCACACGCAATCTTTAACCTTCTTATAATTAATTATCTTCCTAATTTGAGGATTATTATCGCTTATAATTATTATGTATCATTTGCTACTTTATGGTTATATCACTAGCTCACTATAAAAGGAGGTCTTTACTTCTTATTTGGATATACATATAATTGAATAAAATTTCTCTACAGACACTGTGTCTCATATTTTCTCTCTTTTTCTCTTGTTATATGTTGTGCTCTTAATTGATAGATAATTTAACAATATGTATGTATGTATGTATGTGTTCATTAGAGGCATCTCATTTCCCTTTTATATAGTTTCTTCCGATCATAAGAGATCGAATAAAAAGAAAAAGAGGCAAAAAACAGCAAAGAGCTAAATGCTGAACATAACAGCAACATGATAAAATATATCGATTCTTAACCCACTTCAAGGTAAATTTTGTGCAAAGGGTCTTATCACAGTGCAATACACCATTCTTAACAGGAATTAGTTTGATAAACTCCCAAGACATGCCATGGAATGTCAAAATCCAACAAATTATCTCCTCCCTTGAGCCTAATTAGACTCTCCTTGTAGATATGAACCGAAACATCAAAACATGTGACTCCGAGATCTCTCATTTCTAGTGTATTGGGGTCGTATAAGAGTAACTGTCCACTGGTAGAAACTACACAAAGTGCTCCTTTTTTCCAAAACCCAAGTGGCCTTTGCACTCCAACAAAAGGTCCTATAGACAATTGCTTGATCCAACATTTATCTTTCATTACCCATATGTCATAATAGTTCTC
The DNA here is from genome assembly GCA_029721495.1 of Citrus inodora. NCBI lineage: Eukaryota > Viridiplantae > Streptophyta > Magnoliopsida > Sapindales > Rutaceae > Citrus > Citrus inodora. Next base: position 929,838 of record JAQOOB010000007.1, read on the forward strand.
GATATTATGTGATAGTAGTACGCAGAGAGAATGATTATAAATCCCAAGAATCGTTGGTTCTGATTCGGGAATGTGGGGCTCCTGAACTTCTTCAAATACATCATTACCCAGATGAAACGAAAGAATCACTGCGTGGTCGTTGTTTCGGAATCTAGATAACCAGTAACAAACCCCGTCCAAATACAAGCTACCAGACCAAAAACTCATAACGTAGTGATCTGATTTGAAGGACTTGAAATCTCTCCAAGAGTTAGTACGAAGATTATATATGGCAACATGCGCAAATTCGTATAGTTCCTGCCTCTTTTCATTCCACAAGGTGTGTATCATAACTAATTTGTAGTCATTACTCATAATATCCAATCCAAATCCCATAATAGTATCAGAAATGCTGCAAAAGCGAGGAAATACAACTCTACGTTTTGGAAGAGTTCTGGACTCTTTGGTTGCCAAATTACATAGAATTAATCGATCATTCTTTGGTCCATGTATACAAAATATACCATCGAAAGGACCCCCAAGAAATTCGCGCATGGGTTGTTGAAAATCAAGATCTACGAATGATATGTCTGTTAGTGTTCCATCAGGGAACAAACAAAACGAATCTGTTGGATAGCTGTAATCATCTTCGTCATCCGTAACCATATAAGTGATAAATAGACGATCGTTGTTATCATTTCCTAGGTGCTTGGAAATGAAACTAGGAGTTTCGAATAAAGAGCACCACTCGCTGCACACGCACTTGAATCTTAATAAAGATTTCACGGACAATCTTGATAGAACTTCAATCATAACATCCTCAGGAAAATTTCCGTTACGTTTCGCCATTGCATCATCCAATTTAGTTTCTAAATCTAATGAATCCTTTGCTTGCTGTAATAGCTTAAACTATATTTACAGTAAAACACATCGATTCCAATTTGATATTAAAAAAGAAAAGAAAAGAGAAATAACTTTAATCTTTGATGATAACAGAAGCGAAGTATCAAATTTTATTCTGTTTTTTTAGCTATATTTCCAATCATCATCTTTAGGGTAAGTTTATTCTAATATTTCTTTGAATTTATTTTTATCCATAATGGAAAGGTTATCAAAGTTCAAGCAATAAGTTAAGGAAAATGACAACTTAATATCATACCCTCATCTTCCCGGCGATTTAAATCGTAGTTGCGAAATTTTCCATATCCAGATTCTGTAATGATCCAGGCTCCGCATAATTGGCAAAAGCGTCCTTTGAGAACAATGAAAGAGTTGAAGTGCAATTAAGGTGTTGATCTTAAACTGTACGAAATGCTAAAGGATAAATTGTGGGTGAGCAAGAGCTTCGCAAAAAGTTGACCTTCAGAAAATTATCACATATTTACTTGGTTATACTTAGTTAGATTGTGAATTTTATTTTATTTTTTCTTTAGAATAATCACATTTTTTTTTTTGGTGTTTAAGGTAGAAGGTTGTACATCATAGCCCAAAGAAAGATGTTTAATGAACTACTCAATGAAATCTCTTGGGGTAGTATCACTCTAAAATTTGTTTTTATAAGAGGACTATAAACTTTTAATTCCTTGTTCCATCCCTCATAATTAAGTATTAACAAAAGAATTGCATTGTTGAAGGGTAAATGTGGTATTTTCTTATATAAATTATTATGTAGACGTTTACAAAAGAAAGCTCATTAATTTGTTTGTTAAAAAGTCACATTACCTCCGACAACAATCTGCTTTTTCTTTACCGTCTTAATGAGAGAATGACCATCACCTTTAACTGTTTTGGATTAATAACATTTAGGAAAAATGCGGTAATGTTGTATTTTTTAAAATAATTATTGTAAATTGTGCTGTAAAAATAATTAATTATAAAAAAAATAAGTTACATATTTGGTAAAATTTATTTTAAAAATTGTTATGAGTTTTGAAAATAGTCGTACATATTTGATAGATTTTACTGTTAAATTTCTGTAAAAATATAATTGATTGAGATAGACATGATATTAATTTTTTTTTTTGTAGATTTGTGTGTTTGTGCATGTATAGAATACTTTTTTATTGTGTGTTTGTGCATGTATAGAATACTTTTTTATTGTGTTAATATAATAATTGATAAATAAATAAATATTTGTTATCCCAATCTAATTAGTAATAATATTAATCCTTTTAAATTTCTTAATTTTATTTCCTAATTAGATAAGGATAATTTTAGATTTTTATAATATATGTGAGGATATATATGAAACTATAATAAGGGTAAAACTAATTTTTAAAAATTGATTTTGAAAAGCTATTCATTTCATGTTTTTTCAAATATGGTGTAGGATGAGGTGATCTGATCTTGCCAAAAGTGATTTTTTAAAAAATTCATTAAATATCAAAATTAATTTTTAAATTTTCAAAATCACTTTTAAACCTCTAAAAAACAATTCCAAATAGGCCCTTAGTCCCTACCAATTTCCTTAATGCTCTATCCAATACTATTACTTCCTTTGCCATTTCAACTGACTATCATAGGGCAAACGTGTCTGTTGACAAAATAAAAGTCTTTTTTTCAGCAATAAAGTTAATACTAGAGTTAATACAAAATAATTTTGTAAAATTTAATTGAAAATATTTAAAATTAATGATTTCAAATTGAAAAATCAATCAAAATTATGATTCAATCTAGAATGCAAAACTAAATAAATGAACAAAGGAAATTAGAGTTCAATCTAAAACAAGTCTTTAAATTAATTAAAAAAAATCTTTTACTGATAGCCCATAAAAAAGTAGTATACTTACAAATTCTTAAATTGATGTTACATAATGTGTAATAAAAACGTGGAACAGAAAAAATTATACACGCACACACATACATATATAGTGTTCGTGCTTTGGCATAAGCCCGACATTTGAGCAGAACCAAATCAAAACACTCATAAAATCCCTCTAATGGTTAGAAGATTTTTGACTTTTAACAGAAGAGAGTGAATTTAGTGCAACGTGTTTGCATATCTATTAAAAAAAAAAAAATTGTGTGCGTATGAACGCCACGATTAATTTGCTCTGGTTCTAGTTTACCGTTTTGATCGTCAAAATTTTCTAATGCACCATTTTTTTTTTGTTATTCTCCAGACATCAAAAATGCATTTAGAGAGCAGTTTTGATTTATAGTAGGACAGTAATATAAAAATGGATTTCAAAAAGAGAGAATTTTCTGCCACGCCTTATAGTTCTTGAAGTAGATGCAATTAATTTAGAGCTTAAATATCTTCATTATCACAAAACTAATTTTAGAAGTTTCAACTTTTGATTGCAACTCTCAGTAAATCAGTTATAAAGAATAAATTTATACGCAAGCACCAAGCACCAAAATAAAAAAGTTAAAATTTTCTATGGGGGAGATGCATCAGTTAGATGCACACCCAAGAGATGCCATGGAATGTCAAAATCCAACAAATTATCCTCTTTCTTCACTCTAATAAGACTCTCCTTGTATATATGAACTGAAAAGTGAAAACTTTTGCGACCGAGATCCCTCATCTCTTGTGTATTAGGGTCGTATAATATTAACTGTTCATTGATAGAATGTACAAAAATTGCTCCTTTTTTCCAAAACCCAAGTGGTGTTTTGACTCCATTTAGTGGTCCTAGAGATAATTGCTTGATCCAACATTTATCTTTCATCACCCATGTGTCATAATAATTCTCAGTATTATGTGACAGTAGTAGGCAGAGAGAGTGATTATATATTCCAAGAATTGTAGGTGTTGTTTCAGGAATATATGGCTCCTGTATTTCTTTGAATACCTCTGTACCTAGATGAAATGAAAGAATTACTTTATGATCATTATCTCGGAATTCAGATAACCAATAACAAACCCCGTCCAAAAGAACGCTATCAAACGCACCATCCATATAATAATGATTTGATTTGAAGCAGTCACAATTTCTCCAAGAGTTGGTGCTCAGCGAGTATACCGCAACATGTGAAAATTCGTATAACAAATCAAGTTTTTCATTCCATAAGGTGAAAATCAAAACCAATTTGTAGTCAATGCCCATGGGATCCAATCCAAACCCAGTACATTTACAAAAAATGCTGGTATATTTTGGGAAGACTATTGTACATTTTGGAAGAACTCTCGACTCTCTGGTTGCGCGATTCCATAGGGTTATACGATTATTATCTCCATATATGCAAAATATGCCATCATACGGACCCCCAAGCTCTCCACGTACTGGATTATCAATATCTTGCAACGATAAATTTGTCAGAGTTTCGTCAGGGAATAGAGAACAAAGGAATAGCTGATAGCCGAATTCATCCGGACCGTCGTACTTCTCCATATAGTGAATAATTAGACGAGTATTGTTATCATTATTTAGATGCTCTGAAATGAAGTTATGGTTACTAAATAAAGCGCACCATGACTTGCAAATGCATCTAAATCGTAATAGCGATTTCACAGGCAGTTTTGACAGAATTTCAATTATTATCTCTTCTTGCAAATCTTCACCGCTTGTCATCATGACTTTTTTTTTTTCTCGATTTAGGCTCCAATTCAAATGAACCTTTACCTTTTGCAACATTCATAAATGTATAGTTGATCCAATCATTTTATCTGCGTTATCGGATTTCCCTTAGTTGAAAAATAATAATTATGGACAATAGTCTAAGCAAGGAAGAAAAATCAAACTATTTTCGTACCTTATCTTGCTTGCGACTATTTTCGCAGCCTGTCTTGCTAGTGATGCGATAGTTTGTATGAAGAGTACATAAAAGTGTAATCTTCACCATTATCAAGTTCAATGGATCGATATGCTTCTGATTAGTTCAGATTCTAATTTACACAAGGCTTCCCATAATTTTAAAAAACGTCCCTTTATAATGATCTCTGCCGAGTGCTATGGTGATTTTTAATAAAACTCGATGTGATTCCATAAATGAAATTGAATAAAAAGGTGTGAAAGAAAAATTGTGGCTGGCCTACACCCTCGCATCCAAGTTGACTTCTAGTACTTGAAAAAAGTGACTGCTAATAATAGCCAATTTCCTGGTATGGCTAATAACAAATCTGTAAAAACCCAATTATCACTCAAATTTGGTAAAATTGGATGAATTCTCATGAAAAAAAATTTACCATTCGTCATAAAATATAACACACTTAAATTTTAGCTTTTCTTATTTTCCCTTCTATCTAAAAAAATTCATTCATTTTCAGGGCCTTCAAAATTCTCTCTCTCTCTCTCTCTCTTTTGAATGAATATAGATCTCCAAATAAACTCATTAAAGTACACAAGCCTACTACGAATAAGCCCGATAAACAAAGAAAATTAAAGAAAATAAACTCTCATAAAAATTGGGAAACTCAAACTCTACCATAAATTTAAAAAAGAGGAACTGTTGACTAAATCAACTCAATTTTTTTTGACGTTTTTATTCTCTCTCTCTATCTCTTTCCCCCCCCCCCCCCCCCCCCCCCCCCCCACTTATATGCCTTTATTTATAGAATAAAAAGTAAGGGTATTGAAGGCTTTTAAGAAAACATCAGGGGCTGCATTTTTATTTGAAACAATCTTTACAACCACATATAAAAAGAAACCGGGTAACAATAAATCAGTGAGATAGAGGCAAGAAGATCAATATAACTTTATCACAATAATTTCTAGCAGTTAAGAGATGCATCAAATTTTAGTAGATTGCATATAAGATAAAAAGTATGAGTGATTTTTATATCCCTCAGCAACTATTTAGCTTCTCATCACTTTTTTAACCCTGTATACTCATTGTTGATAAAGTAGCATCTGTTTTTGAATAAATTTTATATGAGTTATAAATCTGAAGGAATCTATTGATTCACCTAAAAATATGCCTCCGAATATCAGTGTGAATGAATCTATTAATTGTAATTAAACTCTCATTAATTATGCCTAAAACTTGTAAACCAAGAATCTATCAGTCCGAGATCTCTCAATTTTCTAGTATTAGGCTGGTACAAGATTTGTCGCCCGGATCTGTATTCAAGGAAAAATGCAGCATTTTTTCAAAACCCCAATGGCCCAAAAACAACTGTAAAATGGCCAACAATTACTCTTTTTTTTAATTACATGAGACTATTTTTTAGATTACAATTCATATTATATGAGATTACTACTGATATTTACAATCAGACAATTACTGAGACTAATTTATATTAAATCTTGTACAATACTGCCCATATTTTACTTTACATTGAATCTTATATAGTATTATCCAGATTTTACTCTCTCTAATATTCGAATGATATATACTCTATTTACATTTCATAAGGGAGAAGACTGTTTCCATTCAATTATGTGCCTTACCCTTTTTAACATTCAAAAAACGCCTACTCCGTTCACATTTTGTAAGAAGAAAATTAAACCCCCCCATAATTATTTTTATAAAGGTTCCACTAGACCAAAGGCTTATTGGTGGTCCAACAATTACGTCTTGTTGAAGAATTTGAAGGATAAAATACAAATTTTATTAAAGAAAGCTCAAGAACATTACAAGATCAATTCACGTACACTTTAGTACAAATGAGCTGAGTTGCTCCCGAGCTCTTAAGTTTGATTCTTTGGGAAAGCTCTTTCTAAACTGCTTGCCAAGTAAACATCCTTCACAAACTTGATTAGGATGACTGATTGAAGATAGACCTTTCACCATGTTCTTCTTTGATAGTAGTTCTCGTCCACCAAAATTGAGATGCCCATATTGAAGATGTCAAACCTAGGTTGGATCTTTGTGACAAATTTTGAGACATTTTGCAACATCATTTTGAATATTTAAAGAAAACATTCTATTTTCGACATTCTCCCTCTTGTAATTAGATTTTCTTTGTCATCTCTTAGAAAAAAATTATAATATTTTAAGTGAATATCACATCTTTTTTTTTCCAAGAGTTGACTTAAACTAAGAATTTTGTGTTTTTATATTGGGTACATAGTAAACATTGGACATTAATTAGTGGCTACCATCTTTTGCACGTAAAAGAATTCTACCTTTGCCTTTTACTATTACTTTTGATGTCATGCATCGCTTGGAAAAAAGAAAAAAAAAGGGAGCCAAACGTGGTTGATTTCAAAAGCAATAGCCAGCTGCCTGCTTCACTACTGCTCCACATGCCAGCTTCATTCCTTGCTTGCCACATGCATGTCCACCTACTTGAGCCAGTGATTATGTTTATATATAAATTGAGAGATGCTTGTTACTAGATTCAATTGCAACCGAGATCAAAACAGAGCAAAACAGAGAGAAGAAAAAAAAAAGAAACTTGAGAGAAAAGAGAAGATAAAAGAGAAGAAAAAAAAGAAAAGAAATAGAAAGAAGCCAAGTGTGGGAGATGAAGTGGAATTAAGAGGAAATATTACGGAAATTAGAACTGGACAGTTAGATTTATATTAAGCGAGTTAGTGGGTAATAGATTTATGAAATCTAAGTCGTTACAATTTAATTTACGTTATACGTACAAGTTTTTATACCAGTTCTAACTATCCACGAGTCCAGAGACCTACAACAGCCCTAACGAACCTCGGAGTGAAGCAAAATCTGTGAGTGGATACTATTATTACTATTATGTGTTCCGTGAAGCATTTATATTTGATATTATGATTTAATATAATGCTATGATTACATGTACACATATTATATGTTTGATTTGAGTCATAAGATGTGATTGCCAGTCACCATATAGTACCCTTCCTTGTAGACTCTGCGCATGCGTATTGAGAGTTATGTTACTCTACCCATACGAGATAGTTTAATTACGCAGGGTATTAAGAGGTTTTTTCATCGCTCTACTCGTGCGATGATGATCCTGACGAGTATTGAGAGTTATTTTCTCTGGGTATTATTTGGTGCAGTTTGTGATGTATGTATGTATGAATTCCATGTTTGCTGATGTATGCTATTCAATGTGGAGTTATGTCACATAATTATGCATAAGCACTAGTACACTATATTATTATTATTGATATATATATATATATATATATATATATATATATATATATATATATATATATATATATATATATAATTACATCCACTTACTGAGCCGCAAGCTCATTTTTTCCTATTTACCCCTTTCCTCCTAAGATTCCGCAGGATTTCGTGCATATCAGTTCTAATTAATTGAGGTTGGGTCACGAGACGCATTATTGCGTGTCTTGCATTTTGAGCACGTTTATGTTGCTTATTTTTTATATGTAAATATACTTGTAATGTTAGTATGTACAATGAGACATGAGCTATGCAAGTTTTGAATTCGTACAAGTTTTCGGAAAAAGACACAAAGGTTGTTATGTGTTTATAGTAAATGCCATATTATATACATATATTCATGAATTAAATTTATGCCACGAGTTTTAGCTACTAGATTGCATGATTCACCTTCGATTAGACATATAGGTCAGGGCGGGTTGTGTTATTTGAATCATCTCCAAAAGTGACATTGCCATTTATAGATTCATTTAGTTACATGAACATGCTTTTATTTTTGCTCATGTGATTGCTAGCACTTATGTCAAGATACCATGTATTTTCTTGACCTATACTGGTGTCATTGCGTGCTAGTGAAAATGTATTATCTTTACCATTCTTCTCTTTAATATAATTCATTTTCTCATCAATTCTAATACTTGGAGCTCTACATTCTAAATCATAATGCCTAAAATTTTGACAATTTTAGCACTATATTTGGGATTTATCTTTATTGTCTCGTCCTCTGGTTGAGTTTTCTCCTTTTCTAAAAGTACTAGCACGCAATGATACCAATATAGGTCAAGAAAATACATGGTATCTTGATATAAGTGCTAGCAATCACATGATCGGAAATAAAAATATTTTCGTGTAACTAAATGAATCTATATATGACAATGTCACTTTTGAAGATGATTCAAAAGTACCAGTAAAAGGCAAAGGTAACATTCTTTTTCGTGTAAATGATGATAGCCACTAATTATAGCACTATATTCGTACCTTGATCTTTATTGTGTTTGCCTTGTCCTTTGGTTGAGCTTTCTCCTTTTCTAAAATTGGAGTTGTTGTTGTAGAATTTCAACCTCATCCATGACCGTGAGCTCTACATCGTCCTTGACCTCTACCTCGAACATAATGCCTTCTCTTATTATCGGAGCTTTCTTCTCTCTTCTTTGGATTGATTTCTATCTTGAGAAGTAGTTCTTCAATTCCTTGCTTCTTTTTTAATTTTTCTTCATGGGTTTGCAATATTCCTTAAAGTTGCTCGATTGTCATAGCCTCCAAATCTTTTGTTTCCTTAATTGTCACAACAATATAGTCAAACTTCAAGACTACTAATAGAAGTATTTTTTCGATAATCCTTAACATTTTAAACTCCTCACTATTTTCTTTTTAATTCATTGAAAACACCAACAACCCGAGTAAAATAGTCAAAAATCTACTTGGATACTTTCATGTGTAAGGATCAAATTCTCCTTATAATGTTTAGAGACGAACCTTTTTAACTGGTTCTGCTCATTTGTAAAAGGTTTCTAGCTTTTTCCATGCTTCCTTTGAAGAGGTTGCACCACCATTATTTTCAAAAGCATCTTCATCTAATGATTGAAAGATGAGATATTTTACTTTATTCTCTTTCTTTTTTAAATATTTCATACTCTCATTTTATCCCCCAATTAAAGTAGCTATATTTTCTGGCACTGTAAAGCCTTTTTCCACAACTTCCAATATATCATGTGCACCTAATAAAGCTTTTATTTTGATACTCTAGTTGTCAAACTTGCTTCCCTTTAACTGTAGAACTTGAATAAGAATTTGGGGAGTCTGAATGCACAGATGAATCCAGAACTTCAAAAAACCTTGGGAGAAACTTAGATCAACTTTCGGTCAACGGGTAGTCATTAGTCAATGGTCGGCTCAACTCACTTGACTCGGCTTGGTCGGGCTCGGCTTGGTTCAGCGCAGTTCAACTTGAAGAGTTGGCTCAGTTATAGGACAACAAACTTCCGACGGTGATTACGGGTGCATTCGAACTCCAATCAACTAATTTTTGTGGCATCATATTCCTCTCGGTGAGCTCTTCGATTTGATGTGCTGCATTGTTATGTGAAGCACTGATTACTAGCTCTGATACCACTTTGTTGGAGAATTTAATGGATAAAATACAAATTTTATTAAAGAAAGCTGAAGAACATTACAAGATCAATTCATGCACTCTCACACAGAAAACTTTGTTTGGCTTCTTATGCTTTTTTCTTCTTACATTTGATGCATACAATACAAACACGAATGGTATTTATAGTACTTAATTATAACCACACACAAACTAAATAAATTTAATCACAACCACTCATTTATTCTCAACCACTAAACCAATTATTAACCTAACTCATTATGCTTCACCTACTTCACCAACCACACCAACCACATTAGCCTTACTTGCCACCTAAGCTCTCATAACTTAGAAAGTTCTATGAGATGGGCTAGACTTTGTGTTTTTTTGGACTTAGATCACAAAAAAGTTTATGATCCAACATCTGTTTAATCCAATTTTGCTATTTCCTCACTCATTTGTTCAAACAATTTTCTATCTTATAGTAAACTAAAAGAGAGAGAGAGAGAGGTTGTCACTATATAACCTAAAAGTCATAGGTTGCTTCAATAAATACATAAGATGTGGATATGTAGACAACTATCATTCAGATTAAATAATTCAATATCTAGGCCAGTCCTTCATGTCAGGGGTCCCTATGCTCAGGATAGAATATATATACTTTATAAAATTAATTCATTAGTGAAAAAATTATAATAAAAATTGATAATTTATAAAATTGGTCTAATATTAAAATTTATTTATAATAAGAAAATAAATTGATCATTAGCTATATATATATATATAAATTAATTAAATGTGTTGTGTGTGTGTCCTGCAATTAGCGATTAGAATTAGTCATTTTCTATGATTTTACATTTTTTTCTTAAATTTGCTGAATATGATCTGAATAAAATCTGATCGTATTGACTAAAATTTCATCCAACTGTGTTTTGGTCCTAATCTGAACTCGATCCTAACTCGAATATTTAGGATCGAGGTTGGATCAGTTCATTTGCTCACCCCTAAATAATTCAATAATATGTTTTTTTCTAGATAAATAATTTGCTTGTAAAAAGATTAAATGTCTAATTTTATAGTGTATTTTTTCTATGATTGTTTGAACACCAGGCATAAGATATTAAAAACTAAGGACGTAAAACGAAAATAAGTAATAAAGGACCGAAGTGTTATTCTCCAGATAAAAAATAATAGGTTCAACAAATAATTATTATATGACCCCAATAAGAATAATGTCACGTGAACTACCTCTTCAATTAGTACAAATTTTGCGTCTTGTAAGCCTATGTAGCCTAATGATTTCAATTATTCCATATGTGCATTCAAAATGTAATTAATTCATAGTACATAATTACATATGCATGTCGTAATGGTTCCTATTCTTGTCATGTTCATAATGATCTTGATATATTTTTATTATTTGTACATGTCATAATCTCCTTGATCGAGAAGAATTTTAGTACACGTCCTATCGAAAGTAATAGTATAGGTCTACTAATATAGTTTCAAAAAGGGGTGATTCTGAGGTTATTATTGAGGATGAAGTGGAAAAAACAAAACGAATAGGATTTCACCAATCCAATGTAAGTATCAACCACAACCAAATATGACAAACTTTTCTGCTGTCATCAATGAGACGGTCACCTCACTTTTTAGATACAAATAACAATTAGCCACATCTGTTGCTGCCTACTCTCCAACTTTGCCTTTGCCATCATCTTCATAGACCGATGTTTCTCAACAAACCACTAAACCTACTTTTTGCTTCCTTACAAAACCAAACGACTTAGCTCAATTTTCTAATCAATTGCCTACTCCAATCTAAAAATGAGATGCAACTGTTGTTAAGATTGTGCTTGCACTTTATAAACAAGTTGTCTTGTGCAAGACAAACCTTATTCGACGGATTGTCCTTCGACCAGGTTCATGTTGGATCATAAACTTAATCCAAGATGAATAAATTCAAGCCCAACTCATGGAATGTTCCATGAGTAGGTATGGTTGGTGATGTTTGAATTATTTGTGTTAGGTGTGTTGGTGAAGTAGGTGAGTGGTAGGTTTTAATGAATGGTGAGGATTTGTTTAGTAGTTGAATAAATAAATGGTTGTGATTAGTTTGTTTAATGTATAAATACTACCTCGCCCCTTTGGTTTATGAATCAAGTGAAGTAACAAAATTTCTAAGTTGTAGAGAGTGAAAAATAAGAGTTGTAATTGGTGAGGAGTGTTATTGAAGAAATAAAATAGTGTGTTTTTTGAGTGTTTTATTTGTTAATTCTCCAACAAAGTGGTATCAGAGCTAGCTTTCGATGCTATGTGTAGTCATATAGCATATCAAATCGAAGATTTCGACGAGAGGAACGTGACGCCATACAACTCATCCTGATCAGAGGCTGGACGCACCCGCACTCGCCGCCAGAAGTTTTCTGTCCTGAAGCTGAGTCGACTCACCGAGTTGAACCAAACTAAGCCGAGCCAAGCTGAACTGAATCAATCAGAACCGAGCCAACTCGAGCCGGACCAAGCCGGACCGAACCAAGACTACTAAGCCGACGTTGACCCTTGACCGTTGATCATTGACCGGCGTTGACTATTGACCGAAAGTTGACTTGAGTCATTCCCAAGGTTTTTCGACATGCCGGATTCATCTGTGCATTTAGAATCTCCAAATTCTCACTCAATTTATAAGTAATGGAAAATGGTGATATGATGTCATTTCAAGTTCCACAATTAAAGGGAAGTAAGTTTGACAACTGGAGTATTAAAATGAAGACTTTATTGGGTGCGCATGACGTATGGGATGTTGTGGAGAAATGATTTATTATGCCAGAAAATGAAGCCACTTTAACTGCGGCGCAGAAGGAGAATTTAAAAGACTTGAAGAAGAAAGATAATAAAGCAAAGTATCTCATCTTTCAATCATTAGATGAAGATGCTTTTGAAAAGATTACTGGTACAACCTCCTCAAAAGAAGCATGAGAGAAATTAGAGACCTCTTACAAAGGAGCAGAGCAAGTAAAGAAGGTTCGCCTCTAAACATTACGAGGAGAATTTGAGTCCCTACACATGAAGGCATCAGAGTCAATTTTTGACTACTTTACTCGGGTTATGACCGTTTCCAATGAATTAAAAAGAATTGGCGAGGAGTTAAAAAAGTTAAGGATCATTGAAAAGATATTTCGATCAGTAGACTCGAAGTTTGACCATATTGTTGTGACAATTCAAGAAACAAGAGATCTGGAGGATATGACGATCGAGCAACTTCAAGGAAGGTTGCAAGCCTATGAAGAAAAACTAAAAAAGAAGCAAGGAATCGAAGAACAATTTCTTAAGATGGAAGTCAATCCAAAGAAAAGAGAAGAAAGCTCCGACAACGAGAGAAGACATTATGTCCGAGGTAGAGGTCGAGGACGAGGTAGAGGTCGTGGTCATGGACGAGATTGGAATTTCAACAACAACAACTCCAATTATGCCAAAGGAGAAAATTCAACTAGAGGACGAGGCAGAGACAATCCAAGATCGAGGTATGACAAATCCCAAGTACAATACTATAATTGTCAAAAGTTTGGGCATTATGCTTCAGAATGCAGAGCTCCAAGCACCAGAATTGAGGAGAGAGTGAACTATGCTGAAGAGAAAATGGTGAAGATGACACACTTTTACTAGCACGTAATGACACAAGTGGAGGTCAAGAAAATACATGGTATCTTGACACAGGTGCTAGCAATCATATGAGTGGAAACAAAAGCATGTTCGTCCAACTAAGTGAATCTGTGAATGGTAGTATTGCTTTTGGAGATGATTCAAAAGTACCAGTGAATGGTAGAGGCAACATTCTTTTTCGTATAAAAGATGGTAGTTACCAAATAATTTTGAATGTTTACTATGTGCCCAATATGAAAAACAATATCCTTAGTTTGGGTCAACTTTTAGAAAAAAGGTTATGATATTCATTTAAAAGATTGTAGTCTTTTTCTAAGAGATGACAAAGGAAATCTAATTACAAAGGTGAGAATATTGAAGAATAGAATGTTTCCTTTAAGTATTCCAAATGATGTTGCAAAATGTCTCAAAGCCTGTCACAAAGATCAATCCTAGACTTGGCATCTTCGATATGGGCATCTCAACTTTGGAAGACTGGAGCTACTATCTAAAAAGAACATGGTGAAAGGCTTACCATACATCAATCACCCTGATCAACTTTGTGAAGGATGTTTACTTGGCAAGCAGTTCAGAAAGAGCTTTCCAAAGGAGTCAAACTCAAGAGCTCCATTCATACTGATGTGTGCGGTCCATTCAAGCCAAACTCCCTTGGTAAAAGTAACTACTTCATTCTCTTCATAGATGATTTTTCAAAAACAACTTGGGTGTATTTTTTGAAGCAAAAATTAGAAGTCTTTGAAGCTTTCAAGAAGTTTAAAGCTGCAGTGGAAAAAGAAAGTGGATACCAGATTAAAGCCATGAGATCTGATCGAGGTGGAGAGTTCACTTTCAAAGAATTTTTAGAGTTTTGTGAAGCAAATGGAATTCGACGCCCTTTGACAGTTTCAAGATCCCCTCAACAAAATGGTGTTGCAGAAAAGAAGAATAGAACCATCCTCAACATGGCAAGAAGCATGCTTAAGAGTAAGAGACTACCTAAAGAATTTTGGGCTGAAGTTATTGCATGTGCAGTCTACTTATCCAATCGATCTCCAACAAGAAGCGTGTGGGGCAAGACGCCACAAGAAGCTTAGAGTGGAAGAAAACCCGACATCACTCATCTAAGAGTTTTCGGAAGTATTGCCCATGTACATGTACTAGACGAAAGTAGAGCCAAGCTGGATGATAAAAGTGAGAAGTTCATCTTCATCGGTTATGACAACAACTCCAAAGGATACAAGCTTTACATTCCAAACAACGGGAAGATTGTGATCAGTCGAGATGTAATTTTTTATAAAGAAGGAGAATGAGATTTGGCTCTGGTGTGGATGACTTCAACTTCTTTCCCATTGAAGAAGATGATCATACACAGATAAAATGAGTAGAAGAACAATAAAAGCCAGCTAATCCACCTATGTCGCCAGCATCAAACACATGTGGAGATTCACCGCCATCTTTTTTAAATGAAAGAATCGAAGAACGTACATGAAGTCTTCAAGATCTCTATGAGGTAACTGAGAGACATGATAATCTCACTCTCTTTTGTCTCTTTACTGATTGTAAGCCAGTCAACTTCTAAGAAGCTGCACTAGATGAGAAGTGGAGAATTGCAATGGATGAAGAAATCAAAGCTATTGTGAAGAATGATACTGGGGAGCTTACTACTCTTCCTAAAGGGCATAAGGCGATCGGTGTCAAATGGGTGTACAAAACAAAAAGAAACACAAAGGGAGAAATTGAAAGGCACAAGGCGAGACTAGTTGTAAAAGGCTATAGTCAAAAGGCTAGCATAGACTATGATGAGGTAAATGCTCCTGTAGCTAGACTTGAAACTATTAGACTTATTATTTCTTTGGCTGCTAAGAACAAATGGAGGATTTTTCAAATGGATGTGAAGTCTGCTTTCTTAAATGAATTCCTTGAAGAAGAAGCTTATATCGAACAATCATTAGGCTATGTGGTGAAAGGACATGAAGACAAAGTTTTGAGATTGAAAAAAACTCTTTACGGGTTAAAGTAAGCACCAAGGGCATGGAATAACAGAATTGACAAGTATTTTCAAGTGAAAGGCTTCACCAAATGCCCATATAAACATGCTCTCTATGTCAAAGAAAAAGATGAAGATATTTTGATTGTGTGCCTGTATGTGGATGATCCCATCTTCACTGGAAGTAATCCAAGCTTATTTAAAGAGTTCAAGAGAGTGATGATCAAATAGTTCGATATGACTGACATCAGACTAATGGCATATTATCTCGGCATAGAAGTCAAACAAAAGGAAGAAGACATATTTATCTCCCAAGAAAACTATGCAAAGAAAATTCTCAAGAAGTTCAAGATGAATGAATATAAGCCTATAAGCACGCTAGTGGAATATGGAGTCAAGTTATCCAAACATGATGAAGGCGAAGATATAGATTCAACATTCTTTAAAAGTTTGGTCGGAAGCCTACGTTATTTGACATGCACAAGACTAGATATCCTTTATACTGTTGGACTTATGAGCCGATACATGGAGAATCCAAAGACCACCCATTTTAAAGCTGCAAAAAGAATCCTTCGCTACATCAAAGGTACAATTAATTTCGGCTTGTTATACTCATTTTCTAGTGACTACAAGCTTGTTGGATATAGCGATAGCGATTGGGGTGGAGATGTAGATGATCGAAAGAGTACCATATGATTTGTGTTCTTAATGGGAGATACTGCTTTCACATGGATGTCAAAGAAGCAACCAATTGTCACGCTATAAACCTGTGAAGCTGAATATGTAGCTACCATATCACGTGTTTGTCATGCAATTTAGTTAAGAAATTTACTGAAGGAGTTAAGTTTGCCACAAGAAGAGCCAAACGAGAATTGTGTTGATAATAAATCAGCAATTGCCCAATCCAAGAATCCAGTCTTTCATGATCTAAGCAAACACATAGATACTCGCTATTATTTCATAAGAGAGTGTATTGCAAGAAAAGAAGTGCAAATTAAGTATGTAAAATCACAAGATCAAGCAGCTGATATCTTTACCAAGCCACTCAGGCAAGAAGACTTCGTAAGATTCAGAAGTTTGCTTGGTGTCACAAGATCAAGTTTAAGGGGAGGTGTTGGATCATAAACTTGATCCAAAATGAATAAATTCAAGCCCAACTCATGGAAGGTTCCATGAGTAGGTATGGTTGGTGAGGTTTGAATTATTTGTGTTAGGTGTGTTAAGTGTGGTTGGTGAAGTAGGTGAGTGGTAGATTTTAATGAATGGTGAGGATATGTGTAGTAGTTAAATAAATGAATAGTTGTGATTAGTTTGTTTCATGTATAAATATCACCTCTCCCCTTTGGTTTATGAATAAAGTGAAGTAACAAAATCTCTAAGTTGTTGAGAGTGGAAAATAAGAGTTGTAATTGGTGAGGAGTGTTGTTGAAGAATTAAAATAATGTATGTTTTGAGTGTTTTATTTGTTAATTTTCCAACAGTTCAAGCATACCTGCGAAATGTTTGGCAGCCTTCGAGTGTGTGGCACTTAATCCCTTTGGCCATAAGCTTTTTTGATATTCACTTCGATGATGAAAATGATATGAGGAAGATTTGGGGTAGTGAAACATGTATGTTGCTTCAAGATTTAGGTTTTATCGGTGGCAACCTAAATTCAACCCTAATGAGCCCAAAATTCAGTCTCAACTGAGTCTTGAGTATTGGCATCTTAGAATTTTGTTGACAGTGGCAAGGGATATGGGTATTCTTTTGCAAATTGACCTAGCCACAAGGGAAAAAAAGGCATGGTTACTATACTACGATGCCTGTGGAAGTTAACCTCTCTGCTGACGGATTTTATCACAGTAGAACAGCCTGATTCCGGGTTTAACATGGAAATTCACTATGAGAATCTACCTGCCAAATGTACTTTGCTGCAATAGTTTTGGTCATACCACTAAAAATTTTCAGTTGACAAAGGTAAGCAAAAAGCAGGTGAAGAGTAGACCTTTCAAACAGGTTTATAAGCGTGTTCTAAAAAATAACAAAGATGTTCAGAGTTCACTCTTTGTTGACACTCATGATAATGTGGAAAAAACTCACATAGATGTGCATTGTGTTAAAGAGTTGGCATAAGTTGAAGAGCTTTTGCAGTGTACTGATATTGCAAAGAACCCTAGTATTGAAAACCTCGTTATCAAACCTTGAGGAATTCAGAAGCTGTGACAAAACCAACACTGTTGTTCCTGAGGATAAACTTCTTATGCTTTCTGATGAGAAAGATCCAAAGTGAATTTGATTATGATGATTTCGGAGATTATATGAATAAGTTAGAAAATCCTAAAAGTTCCAATGCTATGGAGTCAGCTGCTGGCGCTCAGATTTTGGTCGATCTTTCTCAAAATATGTCACTTAAAGTTAATATTCCAGGTCCGTTAGTCAGAAATTCTCATGATATGGAGCCAGCTAATGCGAAATGATCCTATGCATATTAATCTTGCGCCATCTCGTTCCTTTACAATGTTACAAGAAATTAAGAAGGTTGCTGCTGAGCTAGCTAGAAACAAATATGAGAAAGGCTGTGAGGTTGTCTTCTCAAAATCTAAACAAAGGAAATAGAAAACCTTTGCCAAGGGCAAGGATCAAATTGCCACGAAGGGCACGTAAATTTTTATTCCAAAATGAAAAGCATGGCTATTGTTAGAGTACTCTCATGTAACTAACAATATGTTAGAGTCCTTCAACAATTGGATCAACAATTTTAGGAGGCTGCCTATTGTTAGGATGGTTGAAGAGATAAGAAGAAAGGTGATGAATCTAATTCATAGAAGGTATGAGCAGGTTGTCATGTGTCAAGATGAATTGCCACCATAAGTTAGAAGGAGAATACTGGCTGAAAGGGTGAAGTATTGGTCTATGTCAGTTATATTTGGGCATAATGATAACTTTGAGGTGAATGTTTCCAAGAGAAAAGTTGTCGATTTAAAGGCCAAATAGTGTGATTGTGTGGAGTGGCAAGTTTCTAGTTTGCCTTGTGCTCATGCACTTTGTTGCATCGATGCTATGAGGTACAACGTCAATGATTTCATGCATCATTTACTGAAGAAAGAAGTATTGAATAAGACTTACAAGCATCAATATTATTCGGCACTTGATTAAAGTAAGTGGCCTTCTGTGTTATATGATAACACGCTTATACTTATAATCATTAAAACTGCTAGTAGGCCTCAAACAAAGAGGAGAAAAGAGATTGATGAAACTAGGGCATTTAAAAAGAGTTCTAGTGTTAGGTGCAATAACTACGAAGAGTGGGGGCATAATGTGAGGGCATGCAAACTTGATAGTTCAAAAAAAGGGCAATGAAGAAAAATTTAACGTCAACGCAGGTTACTTTGTGTAATTATAAGTTTTGAAGTTCTCTTTATTTAAGTGTCAGACTTATATATCCACTCAATAATTTCATGATTTATTTTCACTGTAAGCTAGGGGAAATGGATCAGGGATCAACTGTGAGAGAGAATATAGCTTAGGAGTCCAGAATCAATATGAGGCAACAACTATCATTGAATCTAGAACACAGGAATTTGTCCATGATAATGGTTTGAATTTGCTGATTCAGTAGTTCACTTTTTTCAAGCTTACTATTACAAATTTTTATTGAAGGACAATTAACCCAATCATAGAGAGCTTGTAGATGATGAATCCTGCAGCAGCAGCTTTGGTGGTAAGAAATTTTTTTGTATGGTAATGATAGAGCCCAGGCTAATCCCTTACTACAATTTTTTTGAAGGGATGAGATGATACTTCACCTTACATGTATAAGTTTTAAATTGTATAGATGTTGATCATCTTTTGCTCAATCGTATAGAGGTTTGAGTCTTTTTGTTCTTTTTTGTGAATTGTGTGTAGTGAAAATACTTACACCATTAACAAAGTATTTCAGTTAAGTCAGAACTCAGTGAACTACTGAAAGTTGATTTTTTTTTTGTAAATATGGGTTGTTGTTGATGTTGTATTGGCTGATTGTTTCACAACCATTGGTGACAATTGACACTTGTGTTGCTGCTGGATTTTATTGATAATGAAATATCATATTACTGCATTTGTTTGCTTGATGATTTTTACTTTAATTTTATGTTGTTGATGGATTGGTTTGAGGTGTATTAACATTTTTGAGCCATGATTATACAATTATTGGATGTGTGAGTGATTCTTTGACAAATGCTTAGAAACTGTTATTTGTTTACTTCGTAGTTGCGGTTTGTTTTTTGCTCGAACACATTTGGATGTTGGTATGGCTTAGCTCAGTCAGTTTTGATTCTTTTTTTTGTAGTATATATGAGTGGCATGATTAACTCTGTGTTTCATTGCTAATTGGAGTTATAAATGTATTTCATTTAGAAATGCCATTGCATTTAAATTATAAAGCAGGAAATACATTTTTAGTCATCGCTGGAACATTAGTTTTGGAAGCATTAGACTTAGTGACATACTACATAAGGTACGTCACAACATTGAAAAGAAAGAACAGTAAATTGAATACGACCATAACCTTAGCAATAGTTGCACCCTTCGAAGATTTTTTGTGACTTCTCCACTATGGTTATGCTGTGCGGCTTGGGCTGTGGCTGTAGGAGTGTTAGGGTTTTATTTTGTTTTGTTTTTGAGAATTTGGGGATCGAGTTTGGGGCTTTGGGTTGGGCATTTGTTTTTGTTTTTGTTTTTTTAATCTCTTAAGCGTTAATTCCATCGGTTCTCAAAAGTTAATCCGTTCGAGTTTTGGGATCAATCCGAATTTTTGAAATAAAAATTTGAGTTCCATGCTAACGCCCACCTCTACTGAGTGAATGACAAAAAGAAACTCCTCAACCTATGAGTTTTTTCAGTATATAGGGGTGACGAGAAATTGCCTAGAATATAAAGTATAAATTGGTATCGGTTTTTTTTTTTTATTAATTTTTTTTTGCTTTCGCCGGAAGACTTTCCTTCCCTGCGGAGGAGCTTGGAGATTGTCTCTAATAGTCAACTTGGTTACGAAATTATGGCCCATCCACGATTTTTTCTAAATTTCCTGCCTCAAGCTGTTATTGGAAGGAGTATGAGCAATTTCCCTCCCCAAGCTATTATTGGAAGGAGTATGAGCTGGCAGTACGATTTGAGCGCACAATTAAATAACAGTCTTTTTCTTGATAGAATAATTAAACAACACTCTAATAATCAACTTGGTTACGAAATTATTGCCCATCCACGATTTTTTCTAAATTTCCTACTCCAAGCTATTTTTCCAATGCCATCATATATAAATATTGACTTTCAAGATCAAATCTCCGTCAGACTTAAGAGGAGGCCTTTTCCAACTGCGTAGAATCTCAGGTAAATTGGAATTTTGATTTATTGGAAGCCTATTAGCTCCTTTCAAAAAATAAAAAATTGTTTCTTAGGTAGCTCGATCATACATCATAGCGAAGATTACTATATTTTCCCTAAAAATGTGCACTATTGCCATAATGATTTGTTTCTTGCTTGGGAAATCCTGATATAATGAAATATCAATAAGATAAGTGAATTTGGGAGGTGTTTCATGATGGATAAAGTGTTTTCATATGTATAAATCTCGTTGTCGAATTCATTTGTCATTATCAAAATTAAAATGAAAATTGATTTTCAGTTCGATTGCAAATTGAAATGCTTGTGATTTACTGTATTGTCGGCAGCCCGCAAGGATGCTTTGATTTAGAGCCTAAAATAAACAAGGGAAATGGTGTTATTAGACAACGATGATTCACCTGACGACATAATGGTTGAAATTCTATCCAGACTACCTGTGAAATCTCTTTTACGGTTAAGGTGCATTTGCAAATCTTGGTATGCTTTCATAAGAAACCCTAATTTTATTTCCAAGCATCTTAAAAATGATGTGAACACGCGTCTAATTATTATATATGCGAAAGAGGATGAGATAGAAGAACACAGCCATCCGAAAGAGTATTTTTGTTTATTCCCTGATGAGACACTTGAAGATTTATCATTACAAGATCTTTCAACTCAAGAACCCGTACTGGGATCGTTTAAGGGTCTTTATTGTGGTATTGTTTTTATTGAAGGGTTAAACAATCGCATAACTCTCTGGAATATTGCAACTCGAGAGTCCACAACTCTTCCGAAATATAGGGCTATCGTTCCACAATACACGAGGGTTTTTGGTACTAAAATTGGATTCGGATTGGATCCAAAAACTAAGGACTACAAGGTGGTTTTAATACTAACCTTGTGGGATGAAAAAAGAGATTCGTCATGTGCGTTCTCTCTTGTTGCCGTGTATACCCGACGTACTAATTCCTGGAGAAATTTGAAGTCAATTGATTACACTATGCGATTATCATCTGAGCGCACATACTTCGATGGAGCTTTTTACTGGTTGTTGAAATTGGAAAATGATAACGATAATTGTGTAATCCTTTCATTTAATATGGCCGACGAGAAGTTCCAGGAGATACAGGGGCCTTGCATACTTGAATCATCATTAGATGTGGCTCTTGGGATATATTATCAGTCTCTATCTCTGCTAATTTTAGATACCGTCGACCATTGTTTTAAAATATGGGTGATGAAAAAGAAGAATTGGATTAAACAATTAACTGTTGGACCTTTTATAGGAATTTTCCAACCACTTCTGTTTTGGAAGAACGGCGCATTCTTTGTTGAAGCTAACTCTTCACAGTTGCTCTTGTATGAACCTGGTACCGGCGAATTAAGGGATTTTGAGCTCGAATGTTGTTGGTTTTCAGTTTATATTTATACTGAGAGTTTAATTACATTAAAAGGAGGGGATAGTGCATTCGACTTTGACATTCCATGGCATGTTCTCGGTGTGTATCAAACAGAATGAGTTTGTAATCTACTCCGTTGTGAATTAATTAATTTTATCCCTCGTGGGAGTATTAACTAGAGACACGAGGATAGAGAATGCAAAGCGAGATAAAAATGTTTGAATTCTTTTATTATTTCTTTTAAAAATATAGGACAAGTAAAGTCCAAATAGGTTTTTCTCCCTTCATTCTCTCAAAAATCATATTGGGGTGGTTATAGTAAAAGAAAGTTGCTTGAAAACTATTATATCAAATTCTCATAGAGATCTAATATTTAAATATGGAGAAACATTGTAAGATATGATATTTTGTTTTGTTGTTATATGTAGGGGTGGGCAAATAACCCGATCCGATTCGAAAAATATTCGGGTTTAAATTGGATTCAAATGAAGGCTCTAACTCGATCAGGTTGGATTTTGGCCAACCCAATTAGATCGAGTCAAAATCGATTGAATCTAAAACTTCGAAAAGATCAAATCACATGTTCGGGTTCAGTTCGGGTTATATTTTTCCCAACTCGATTAACCTGAAATTTGATCGGGTTGATCTGAACCTAATCTAAACTTGAATTTACCCACCCCTAGTTATATTGGAAACGTCTTCTCAATCGAGGAGTCAACAGAGAAGGGTAGAGAATAACGATGCAGCTAGCTTGGCGAACGGTGAAGAAGATAAAAGTGGAAAGTCTGGGAGATGATGTGCTCCTTCCTAAATCTGGCTCTGAAGCTGAAAAGAAGCAGACGTTCAATGATCGGCCGTGGTATTTTGATAGGTCTCTGCTGGTGCTTAGAAAGCCCTCGGGAATTGGAGACATAATGAGGCAGTCCTTTAAATAGTGCACTAAACGTCCCTATAAAGTGTATGGAGAGAGACACATTAAAGAAGATCAGGGAGATGAAATGACATATGGAAGAAGTTCAAACTGATGAAGCTGGAGATTGCATTGAGAAGTCTGTATGGGTAAAAATCTCTGTTGCCATTGACAAAGATCTTATTTCTAAAACAAGAAGATGGAAGTAAACCCCAATGCCGGTACTGTAAGAGAAGCTACTAGAATTTTGCTTTTATTTTGGGTTAAGTTGGCATCAATACAAACAAGTCCTTCAATATGCTGGCAACCAAAATATGGTCTTGCTTATGGTTGTGGGCGAAGGCATTAAAAAGAGCCAAAAAATCAAGGCAAAACCATAACAAATAGTGGTAGAATAAAGAATCAAGTCAGTCAAACCCAACATCTACAATCCCAAATACAATCCCAAAACACTAGGGTAGGTCTTAACCGAAACAGGGACAACTATCCCACGCATGGAAAGTGGATCCCGGTCAACCCACCACATCATTGGATTAACCCAACACCAATGGAGGTAAGCAGAGTGGACGAAGTAGTAGGGAATTGATTAATATGGTGAGATATAGAAGTCAGACAGCAGGTTATAGGCAACATAAGACCCTATTGACATAGTAGGCAATGAGTTGGTGGCTAGGGTGATGAACATAGAAGCGGGAAATATTTTTAGGTGGAAAAATGTAATAACGAGCTCAGGGTTTAGTAGCATTCAATGGGTGAAGGAGAATTGGGCCAAATTGGAAGCAAAATGGGTGCAATTAGGGGTGGGCATCTGATAACTCTATGAAATGAGAGTTATCATGACACTTTTAGACTTAAATCAATAATACTTAGAGAGTAAATGATGTGTTTTCATTGTATTTTTGTTATATTTTGTATAAAAATTCATTTTAATTTAGTTTTAATAAATTTGACTTGATTTAGAGTAATTCGTGCCCAAATTGTGTGCTTAATTGTAGGTGTCCAGAAGCTTATTTTTCACGGAAGGAACGCTGTTGCAACAAGCTCGTAAAAATGAGGAAGAACATGGCTACATAAGAATTGAAACAAAATCTGGAACAATGTAGTGTTGTAGTCGTTGCTGGAGCAGCCATTGTTGTAGCAGTCCTAGAACAACGACAGAGAAAATTTAGCGCGCGACATATGCAGAATCGATATCTACAGTTTCCTAATCTGACTTATGCGTGCCTTAGGCTTCTGTTTACCCTAGTTTTCAAATATAAAAAGAGCATGCATCATATGAAAAAGGGCGGCGAATTAACATTGGAGAAATTAAAGGGAAAAGGAAAAAAATCAAAATTCATGGGAAAGCAAGTCTGCATCAGTGAAGATAAACCAGCAGAACTATTGTGGATTCAATTTTCATCGTTCTTTACTTATTCCTTTACTTACTCTTTTATTGAAACGATATATTTCATGGCTGATATTTTGTTGTTTGTTTGTCTTTTTCAAAGTATGAACTAAATTTGATTGTAGTTGAGTGACAAACAATCTAAATGGGTTTTTTTTTTTATTGTTTTTATGAGTTGCTGTACGATTGCTGTAGCATTTTACTCTAAAGTTATTATTATAATCGATATTTCGATTGACTACCCATTTAATGGTTCAAGTTAAGATAGAGCCGCAAAAGGACCTGTCTTAGTGGAAATTATTAGAGTAATACTTGATCTTAATTTAATTTTCCTGGATTGAGATTACTTGAGTCCCAAAAGGGCTATATTTGAGTTAAGATTTGTGAAGAACTAGACATAGGAATTCGCCTTGTAGGGTAGAGAGAGTGTATGCTCATAATGCCATACCGTAGGTGCATTAACAACTGGTCATTGTTAGGGTGCTTAAGGGTATGAGAAATCTGACAAGCGACAGCTGAGAATGCAAAATAATTCTGCCCAGTGCTGTAGGAATTGTTGTAGCAATTGGTGTTAATTTAGACAAAACAGTCAGTCCATGAAGAGAGTTTGATCACTCAGCTACCTCATTCCATTGAATTCTTCTTACGCAATTCATTTAATTTGTTTTAGTACTGCATTGATTTTTTTTAATTTTTTTTCTTTTATTGTTTATTTCGGTAATAATTCACTTTTAATTAGAATCTTTGTGGAACAAAGGAAGTTTGCACTATCGCGATTGCTGTAACTTTTCTAGTAACATCAATCCATAAGGAGATGATCTCGAATATTCATCACTTTATTAGTTGTTGTGTGCACTTGCACATTGACATCAATAGCAATTGAGTTTATTTACCAACAACGTCGCACCTTAAATTTATTTTGATTTTCAGTTCGGTTTGGGTTCACGCTAGAACATGTTTGGATTGAATTTTGCAATTAAAAAAAATCCTTAAATTTCTAAATCTAATTGAATAATTCTCAATCTCTTCTACCTCTTTTTTTTTTTTTTAATTCTCACAAGTTCCATCTCTGTCTCAAAGTCTCAATGTTAAAATAAAAATAAAAAAAACTCAAAAAATAAATTAGCACTACTATTGATGTCACTGGAAAAATCTAGCCCACATGAATATTATGATGATGGTGATGATTATATGGCCGAGATGGGAACCGGCATCAACATCGAGAGACAAGCCCAAATCAAACGGAATCCCAACGCACATGAGGATATGGGACTTTGCCGAATATTCCTTCTTGGTCACATCGTCATTTTTCGATCGTGCCGCTGTTGGATTTTTTGTGTTCATTGGGTCAAAAACACACACAAAACAATTGCCAACTGGTCGACTAGCCGCTGGCTAATCCTTCTTCTTCTTCGCACAAACACACGCACTGCAACCACCGTCATCTGTCGTGCCTAGCTCGTTGCTGCATGCCAATGATCGCCACTGTCACCTTGTTCGTGGAAGCTCAGCTTTTAATCCTAGATCCAGGCGTGAAGCTTCCATGGTAAATTTTTGTACTTAATCTTCACACCTTTTTCCCCTTTTTGATCTGTTACTATCTCTAATTTTTTTTAGCTTTATGGTTTCTTTGGATTCTTTGTTTGGTTAATGGGAAAATTTTGCTTGGTTGATTGGAAAGTGCAGGGACAAATAAAAAAAGAAATCCTTGCCAACCCGGATTTGTAATCCGAACCAACCCAAACCCAATTAAATTCGGTTCAGATCGGTTTGGATTTGAATTTCAAGCCCAATTTGGTTGAATTCTCTAACCCTAGGAGCAATAGCCTGCAAAGACTTCGGAAAAAAAAAAGAAAAAAGAAAGAGTTGTGACATTTCATCCCCTTTATATTTCACCAACCAACACTAATAGCGTTTATACTAATATCTATGTTATTTTTATATGAAATGACTTTAAAAAATAAATAATTTTTAAGTGCACTTACAAAATAATTTATATTAATATTTAATTTAGTTAATTTAATTTCTTAAAATCCTAATTTATTTTAATTTTTAAAATTATTGTCTCTTCTCAAATATTGTGTACTCCACTTTTGCAATCATTGAAGAAATTAATTTACAGTACTTAATAGAAGATGATGAAGAAATATCAAATCTTTTTTTTATTGTTATGGTAAATGGATAAAATTTTTAAAAAGAAAGAGAGAGATTATAGTGATTATGAGATTTTTTTTAAAAATAAATTCTATAAGTTTTATATGGTCGGTACTTAGAAAAAATAGAATATATAGGCTTTCGAGAAATGATGGCATATGCTAACCCTGTGGTTAAGCCAATAAGCAGAAACACTTTGAAGACTTGAATTTATATCAAATCGAGAAGGTTAAAACTTTGCATTTATTCGAGAAAAATCATGGTAGAGTGGCCATTACTACGGATTTCTGGATAGTTAGTAAATAGAAAAAAAAAGATATATGGTTGTGACAACTGACAACTCTATGAAATGAGAGTTATTATGACATTTTTAGGCTTAAATCAAGACTACTTAGAGAGTAATTGATGTGTTTTAGTGAACTTTAATGATAGTTTGCATTACATTCATTTTAGTTTGAATTTTATAAAGTTTATGTAATTTTTGAATAATTGTATGCCTAAAACATATGCTAAATTGTAGGTAATTGGAAACTTGAATTTTATGGAAAGGATGATGTTGCAATGGACTTATAAAAGACAAGCAAACATGGTTATAAAAGAATTGGAGCAAGTCTGGAATAGTGAAGAAAAATGTTGTAGCTATTATTGTAGCAACTATTGCTATAGCAATTCTCGAGCATTGACAGAAAAATCCGGACAAAATATTCAAAATATTGTGATCTGCAGTTTCTCAATCTAAAGATGTGTGCCCTAAAGTTTTCAGTTACCCTAATTTGCAATTATAAAAGGAGGCGTACATGAAAAAAAAATAGAAGGGAGGCCATCAATCAAGATCAAAACAGAAAATATACAAAGAAGAAGCAGAATTCCCGAGTAGAGATCAAGGTTGCACTAGTAGAAGAAATTGCAGAACCGATTGGAATTCGTTCTTTCTCATTCTTTTCTTGTTTAGTTGTTAGTCATTGATCATGAAGATGTATTCGATGGCTAGAACTTGATTGTTTATTTATCTTTCATAAATTATGAGCTAATTTTATTTGTGGTTGAGTGTTAAACTAGCTTGATGGTTAAGTGACTGAATATAGATGTTGCTGCATGTTTGCTATAGCATTTTCCTTTCATAGTATTTATTTAAAGTCATTGTTTCGGCTGACCACCCATTTAATAGTATAAATTAGGAAAGAGCCACAAAAGGCCTATCCTAGTGGAATATATCAAAGCAATACTCGGTCTTGGATTGAGTTTCCTAGATTAAGTTTAACTTGAGTCCTAAAAGGGTCATGTTTAATTTAAGGGAAATTTACACCCGTCCACCTGTTTGTTTTGCCTTTTTAAAAAATACACAAACACTTTTTTTTTTTCAGCGCGCCACCTGAAGTTTGTTTTTTGTTGCACTCATCCACTTCCGTCTAATTTCCGTTAGTCAATTTAACGGAATGTTAACGAAATGACTTTTTTACCCCTCAAAATTATAATTTAACCAAAAATAAATAGAAATTGAAGATAAATTGGATGGATTTAATTTTTTTTCAAAGGTGGATGCTAGAAATTGGAGGAAAATAGTGTTTGTTGATTGCTAAATTTAGAAAATTTGTATTTATTTTTTTGAAAGACAAAAAAATAAATACACAAAAAAATACAAATTTTCTAAATTTAGCAAGCAGTAAACACTTTTTTGTCTTTCAAAAAAATAAATAAAAATTTTCTAAATTTAGCAAGCAACAACTATTATTTTCCTCCAATTTCTAGCACCCACCTTTGAAAAAAATTAAATCCATCCAATTTATCTCTAATTTCTATTTATTTTGGGTTAAATTGTAATTTTGAGGGGTAAAAAGGTCATTCTGTTAAATTGACTAACGAAAATTAGACGGAAGTGGACGAATGCAACAAAAACTAAACTTCAGGTGGCGCGCTGAAAAAAAAAGTGTTTGTGTATTTTTGAAAAAGACAAAACAAACAGGTGGACGGTTGTAAATTTCCCTTAATTTAATATTAGTGATGAACTAGATATAGGGATTCACCTTGTTGGGTAAAGAGAATCTGAACGTGTAATGCTATATCTTATGTAGGTATAATAATTAGTCATTGTTAGGTTGCATAAAGATATAAGACATCCAACCTGCTACCGTTGAGTATAAAGTTGGTTTTTACCCAGTGCTGTAGCAGATGCTGCAGCAATTGCGCTTAACATGCATAAAACAGTCAACACCATCAAGAGAGTTTAATCACTCAACTACTCAATTCCTATTGGTTTAACCTTTTTGTTTAACATGCAAATTCTATTCATTGCATTTTTAATTATTGTGATTTTATTTTACTAAATTACTTGGTCATATTAGTTGTATTGATTTAATTTAGAACATAGATTGGATTGTTGAAATTGCTGTAGCAAGTCCGATAGCATCAATCCCTATGGAGACGATCTTGAATACTCATTATTTTATTACTTGTTGTGTATACTTGCACATTGACACTATAACAATTGAAGTAAAATTTACAACAACCCATGTTATTGACAACTCCTGGAAATTGCATAGTCGAATTTTAAGGAATTTGTCTATAATTTTTTATTTGCTTAATTTCTCTTTTAAGTTTTTTATTACTTATATTATTTACTTATATTAGATTTTTTTTTGAGTTTAAATTATTATAACATTTTAAGTTTATATATTTAATACCAACACTTGAATATTTGATAGGTTTATCTATGTTCTGAGCTCCCATATTGTTGATGCCCTTTTCTAATGAGTTACTACAATATCTATTCGATTGGAACGTGGGTACAAAGTTATCCTTAGTGACATTGGATAATTGTACCACTAATGACCAGACAGTGGAGAAATTGCTATTAAGGTTTGATATTGGTACCTTAAATTCTAGTGGTAAATTTTTTTCATATGAGATGTATTGCTCATATATTGAACTTGGTTGTGCGGGATAGGTTGAAAGTTATAGAAAATGGTTATAGAAAATGGGTTTGGAAAGAGTAGAGAGAGTGTGAGTTACTGGCACAAACACCAAAAAGACATGAAACTTTTGAGCTAACTGCTAGACAATTACAAATTAATTGTAAAAAAAATTGAAATTAAATTGTCCTACTCGTTGGAACTCTACTTATGCCATACCTAAAGTAGCATTGATGTATAGAAGCATTTTTTCTCAGTTGCAACAACGTGAGCCTTAATACAAGAGCTTGCCAAGTGATGATGAGTGGGATTTGGTAGCCATAATAGTGGAACGTTTGAAATCATTTTACATGTTAACGGAGTTGTCTTCAAGTACAAAATACCCAACAACTAATTTGTTGTTTCCGTTGATATGTAAAATGAAATTGTCAATTAATAGGTGGTGCACCACTAATAACCTTGCCATTATGATTATGACTAATAAAATGGCTGACCAATTTGATAAATATTGGAATGACATTCATCCGATGTTAGTTGTGGTTTTTGTACTTGACCCAAAATATAAGATGATGTTAATTGATTTTTATTTCCCCAAGATATATAGTGATACAACGATGAGCATATTGAGCGTGCACATAAGCTTTATCATGATTTAGTGAAAGAATAAGAATTGAAGGCAATGGTTGTGAGTGGTGGGCATAATGTTAGATCGAAATTTTTTGCTTTGAATCTTGTTCAAATTTGAATAAGTATTGGGAGATGAGTTTGAAACATATCGAAGCCAAGATAAGCATGCTAAGGTAACTAAGTCGGAGTTGGGTAGGTATTTAGATGAGTAATTGTTAGATGCCACTCTGAAATTTGATATTTTAGCCTTTTGCAAGATGTACACTGGCCAATATCCTATTTTGGCTGAGGTAGTTAAGGATATTGTTGGTGTATAAATACTAATGCTATTGGTGTCAATTTACAAGTGTACATACCAAGTAATAAAGTGATGAGTATTCAAGATCGTCTTCACAGGGATTGATGTTATCAGATTTGCGACAACAATCTTAACAGTGCCGATTTTGTGCTAAAATAAAATAAAACAATTAATGAAACTAATATACTAATTAAAATAAAAACGTAATAAATAAAATGCAACAAAGTAAATTATCACGTCAATCTCAAGGATAAAATCAATGGGAATATAAAGTAGTTGAGTGAATAAACTCTTCTAATGGTCTTGACTATTTTCTAATGGTTGGCTCGGTTGCTGCAGTATCTGCTACAGCATTGGGCAAAATCTTTATGCATTCTTAGCCGTCGCATGTTGGATATCTTATATCTATATGTAACCTAATAGTGATCAATTGTTATGCCAACATAAGACATAGTATTGCACGCTTAAGTTCTATTTACCCTACAAGGTGAATCCCCATGTCTAGTTCATCACTAATTTTAGATTAAGCATGACCCTTTTGGGATAAGTTAAACTCAATCCAGGAAACCCAATTTAAAACCAAGTATTGCTCTGATATGTTCCATTAAGATAGACCCTTTTGCGGCTCTCTTCTAACTTGTATCATTAAATGGGTGATCAACCGAAATAATGAATAAAAATAAATACTATCAAAACAAACTGCTACAACAAACATGCAGCAACACATATATTCAGTCAATAAACCATCAAGATTGTTTATCACTCAACCACAAATAAATTTAGTTCATGGTTTGCAAAACAAAAATAAAGAACAAAGTTTCAGCCATGAAACACATCCCCATGAATAAATAGAAAACACGAAAACAAGAGAATGATAAGAAGGATTGAGGTCCCAATTGATCTCTGCAATTTTTCCTCTTGTGTAACATTCAATCTCTCTCTTGAATCTTGTTTTTCTTTTGTTTCTTTGTGTTTATCTCCTTGGGTGACGACCCTCCTATTCCTTATGATGTGTGCTTATTTTATATTTGAAAATTAGGGTAAACGGAAGCCTAGGGCGCGCATTAGTCAGATTAGGAAACTGCAGATCGCAATTCTGCAAGTATCCCGTGCAGAATTTTCTCTGTTGTTGTTCCAGGATTGCTACAGTAACGGCTACAGCAACGGCTACAGCAACTGCACTGTTTCAGATTTGTTTCAATTCTTTTGTAGCTAAGTTCTTCCTCATTTTTGCAAGCCTATTGCATCAACATTCCTTCCATAAATTATAAGCTTCTGGAAACCTACAATTATGCACACAATTTAAGCACGAATTACTTTAAATTAACCAAAACTCATTAAGACTAAACTAAAATGAATATTTATGCAAAATATAGCAAAATTACAGTAGAAACACATCATTTACTCTCTAAGTAATATTAATTTAAGTCTAAAAGTGCTATGATAACTCTCATTTCATAGAGTTATCACACCCCCAAACTTAAACCATTACTTGTCCTCAAGTAATTACAACAATGCTAACACTTCAATCACACAGTCATGCAACAAATAACTTAGCTCTGTCATCAAATTTGCAAAAATTCTTCCACCCTCAGATCACATTCTTAATCACGTAAAATAGCCTTAGCAGTTCAGTTTTAGACTTAGGCCTCATTCTGTCTAAAGTGTGTGTGTGCCACTTTGATCAAATTCCAAAGGTGCTATAACATTACACAAGCAATGCATATAATTCAAAGGTAGAACACAAATATATTCACATATGGGGGAGCAGAAATCCCAAATATACTCAAACTGTGCTACAACAACAATAATTAATTTTTTTGTTAATTAAACTCTTCAATGCAACATTGAGCTTTCATGTGAATGCCTATCACTTATAATGACGACACCCAATTACTCACTCAAAGTACATGTCAGAGTTGCTGCAGCAACACATCCATGATATTATATATGGTCTTACTTTTGGACGCCTTTGACTCAAGGCTGAACATGAGGCTCATGAACAGACCAGATTACTCAGTATCCTAGGCAGCGGACCTCTTTATTTTTCATTCATTCACCACATTTTTTTTGCTCTTTTTTTCTTTTATATATATAATTGATGCAACACTGCTCATAGCTCTTGTTACCTTTGGACTCAAGTTTGCATATGAGGTTCATACTCAACCCTGGTTACTCAGCAACTTAAACCATTGGAGCAGAATTTATTTCATAACAAGCACAGTCCAATAAAAATTTTTCCCCAAACTTGAGATATTTTCTACTTTTTTTTGGTTTTCCTGGCTCTGATTCAACATTCTCATAAAACTTAACCAAAGTCTAAGTTTCGGGACATAATTTTAACCTCCATCTATAACTATCTCTACATGACATTCTCATAGATACTGAATAACACTCAATTTATCTTCATTAGGTTTTCAAATCCATACACAAATATTAGATAACAGAGCTTCACACAACACACAACACAAGCATAAACACATGCACTTAGAAACACAACCCCCCCAAACTTAAGTGGTGTTGTGTCCTCACAAGCACACAACACAAAACCACATAAACCAGACATGCATACACTAAATAAAAGGACATGTAGAATGAATCAGAAAATTAAAACTAAATGAAAGAAAAGTTTTTTTGCAAAAAGAAGTAAGATAAACTAGCGGGTAGGGGATACTGCCTTGTTGCTGGAAGCACTGCTGTAGCACAAGCTGTAAAAGGGTCACTTCTTCTTTGATATACTTCTCAAACGCTCCTTATCATAGAATCTGATCAATCCATTTACTGCTACAAAAGCAAGAAATGCCTCTGTTGTTTGAGAATCTTTTGTTATGTCATGCTGTAAGTGCTGCTGCAGCAATTCCCTCTTGCTTTTTTTGCCCACATTTTTTTTTGCTGCAATGTAACATAAAGACATAAAAAAATTAGATGCACACTTAAAATAATAAAAAAGACAAATTAAATAATTTAAAAGCTAAATTCAATGCCTTAAAAACTTGAAACAACTTCCCTTATTGGGTTGCCTCCCAGTTAGCGCTTGAATTTAGGTCTTTCAACATGACCTTTCTTGTTTGCTCAACCTGAATCCCTCAAGAACCGATCCTTCTTTAGGCTCTTCACATCATCTCCCATATAGTGCTTTACTTTCGGCCCATTAACCTTGAATTCTTGTTGGTCTGAAGTGAGTTCCTTTTACTGGATTTGCTCGTCAATTCTGAAGGGTGGCTTCTCCCCTGACCATGCTATGTTAGCTGCTTCATGCTCTTCATCATCAAGTTCTTTAAATGTTACAGCATCGATTTCTTCCTTATTGCAGCAATTGTGTAATCTCTCTGCTATAACAAAGTCTACAACACTGATAAAATTACAATCTTCACTCTTATCGGGACCCTTCATGGCATCCAGCACATTGAATGTAACTTGTTGGTCATTCACCCTCATGGTTAATTCTCTTTTTTGAACATCAATTAAAGTCTTTCCCGTGGCTAAGAAATGTCTTCCTAGAATGATTGGCACTTCTTTGTCTGCCTCAAAGTCTAGCACAATAAAATCCACTAGAAAAATAAATTTATCCACCTTCACCAATACATCTTCAATCTTTCCTTCTGGATATACATGAGATCGGTCAGCAAGTTGTAAAGTCACTGTTGTTGGTCTACATTCACCAGCTCCCAATTGCTTAAACACTGAGAAAGGCATGAGATTGATGCTAGCCCCCATATCACAAAGTGTTTTGCCACTGTATTTAGAGCTTATGGAGCATGAGATTGTGAAGCTTTTTGAATCCTTCATCTTCTGTGGTATCTTACTCTGGATCATTCGGCTGCACTCTTGTGTTAGAGAAACTGTCTCAAATTCTCTAAGTCTTCTTTTCTTTGTCAAGATATCCTTCAAAAATTTCGCATAGTTTGGCATTTGCTTTAGAGCTTCCACAAAAGGGATATTGATATGTAGCTGTTTCAACACTCCCAAGATTTTGCTGAACTGCTTGTTTTGTTGCTATTTCTGAAATCTTTGAGGGAAGGGTGGTGGGTGCCTAAACTGTTGTGCTGCAGCAAGTTGTGCAAACTGTTTCTCTTTTGCCATGTTATGGGTTGGTGTTACAGCCTCGTTATCCATAGGTCTTGGATCATTATTTTCGGCAAATGTTACAGATTGACTGCTCTCGCCAGTGTGCTGTGAAGTGGAAGATTGTGACTCTTTTTCAATTTGAGTTTCTTTCTGGATTAAAGTGGGCTCAGCTCTTCTTTTCGGTACACCAACGAGACTATGAACATCCTTTCCAGATCTCATGTTAATCACTTTGCAGTGCTCTTTCCGTTCTCTTCTTGGATCTTCTGTATTACTAGGTAAACTACCTTGAGGCCTGTTACTCAATGTTGTAGCAAGCTATCCAATTTGATTTTCCAAGTTTCTCAACGATACAGTATGACTTTGGATAATTGCTTCATTCTTTACAATACAATCTTTAATCAAACCTTCAAGGAAGCTGAGTTGATCATTGTTGATGTTTCTTTGCTCTTGATTTTGCTGATAAAATCCACTAGGTTGAGCAAGTCTGTTCTGTCCACTGAATGCTGCAGCAGGTTGATTCTGATTACTCCATGAAAAGTTCGGGTGTTGTCTCCATCTAGGGTTGTAAGTGTTTGAATATGGATTGTCCTAGTTCTGTCTATTGAAGCTGCCCACATAATTGACTGAATTTGGATTCCCAGGACAATTGTCGAATAAATGCCCTTCTCCACAATAAACGCAAGACACATAAGAAATTTGGTTAACAGTTGCTGGAGCAGTAGTCATAGCCTTTACCATATTTGTTAATGAAGCTAC
This sequence comes from Citrus inodora, assembly GCA_029721495.1. NCBI lineage: Eukaryota > Viridiplantae > Streptophyta > Magnoliopsida > Sapindales > Rutaceae > Citrus > Citrus inodora. The sequence goes on from JAQOOB010000007.1 coordinate 965,409, forward strand.
TTGGGCTGATAATACTGTCAAGGCATCTACGTTATGGACTCATGTTGTTCCTCTTGCTGCGGCTTATCTGGTTGATGGCCACTGATAGTTATTGTTGGCTATCCTCTCCAAAATTTTATAAGCCTCATTATAAGACTTAGATAACAAAGCCCCATTTGCTGAAGCGTCCACCATCAATCTAGTGCTTGGGTTGAGACCATTATAGAAAGTTTCCAACTGTATGCAGCAAGGAATACCATGATGAGGACATTTTCTGAGTAACTCCTTAAATCTCTCCCATGCGTCACACAAGCTCTCATCTTCAAGTTGATGGAAAGATGTGATCTCGTTTCTAAACTTTGCATTCTTGGTTGGCAGAAAGTATTTCATCAAAAATTTATCAGCCAAATCATTCCATGTAGTGATAGAATCTGGTGGTAGAGAATTCAACCATGCTCTTGTTCAATCTCTAAAAAAAAAGGGAAAAGTCTGAGTCTCAATGCTTCCTGCGATGCTCCAGCAATCTTGAAAGCATCACTTACTTCCAAAAATAACTTAAGGTGTAGATGAGGATCTTCGGATGGCAAACCATTAAATTGCCCCACTGTTTGAAGCATCTAAAACATCACGAGCTTGAGTTCAAAATTTTCAGCTTGAACGTCGGGTCTAACTATTCCCGAATGGCTCTATCTCTATCGTTCGCCATGTGAATAATGTTGTTGTTCCCTGGTTGCCTTTGAACACATTGTCCATTCAGACCTTCATGTACATTGACTGGTTGTATCACTTCTCTACGGTTTAAGTTTCTCAAATCTTGCAAATCATCCATTGCTATAGCAGCTTGTAATTCCCGATGCTCTCTTCTTAATCTCCTTGCAGTTCTTTCAATTTTTAGATCAAACTAAAAGTCAACAGATTTATATTTGCGCATGCAAGGGTTGCTAGATCACCTATGTCAACAAAATAAACAAATTAAAATAAAAAAAAATTAGCACCGTTAAAACTAATTTCACAAATCACAATGAACAATCAATCCCCAGCAACGGCGCCAAAAACTAGTTGGTGTATAAATACTAATGCTATTTGTGTCAATTTGCAAGTGTATACAACAAGTAATAAAGTGATGAGTATTCGAGATCGTCTCCATAGGGATTGATGTTATCAGATTTGCTACAACAATCTTAACAGTGTAGATTTTGTGATAAAATAAAATAAAACAATTAATGAAACTAATATACTAATTAAAATAAAAATGTAATAAATAAAATGCAACAAAGTAAATTCTCACGTTAATCTCAAGGATAAAATCAATGGGAATATAAAGTAGTTGAGTGAATAAACTCTCCTAATGGTCTTGACTATTTTCTAATGGTTGGCTTGGTTGCTGTAATATCTGCTATAGCACTGGGCAAAATCTTTATGCATCTTTCGCCATCGCATGTTGGATATCTTATATCTGTATGTAACCTAACAGTGATCAATTGTTATGCCAATATAAGATATAATATTACACGCTTAAGTTTTATTTACCCTACAAGGTGAATCCCTATGTCTAATTCATCACTAATTTTAGATTAAGCATGACCATTTTGGGATAAGTTAAACTCAATCCAGAAAACCCAATCTAAAACCAAGTATTGCTCTGACATGTTCCACTAAGATATGCTCTTTTGCGGCTCTCTCCTAACTTGTATCATTAAATGGGTGATCAACCGAAATAATGAATAAAAATAAATACTATCAAAACAAACTGCTATAGCAAACACGCAGCAACACATATATTCAGTCAATAAACCATCAAGATTGTTTATCACTCAACCACAAATAAATTTAGTTCATGGTTTGCAAAACAAAAATAAAGAAGAAAGTTTCAGCCATGAAACACATCCCCATGAATAAATAGAAAACACGAAAACAAGAGAAGAATAAGAAGGATTGAGCTCCCAATTGATCTCTGTAATTTTTCCTCTTGTGTAGCCTTCAATCTCTCTCTTGAATCTTGTTTTTATTTTGTTTCTTTGTGTTTTTCTCCTTGGGTGATGACCCTCCTATTCCTTATGATGTGTGCTTCTTTTATAGTTGAAAATTAGGGTAAACGGAAGCCTAGGGCGCGCATTAGTCAGATTAGGAAACTGCAGATAGTAATTTTGCAAGTATCCCGCGCGGAATTTTTTCTGTCGTTGTTCCAGAATTGCTACAGCAACGGCTATAGCAATGCTGCTACAACATTGGCTACAACAACTGCACTGTTCCAGATTTGTTTCAATTTTTTTGTAGCTAAGTTCTTCCTCATTTTTGCAAGCCTATTGCATCAACATTCCTTCCATGAATTATAAGCTTCTGGAAACCTACAATTATGTATACAATTTAAGCACGAATTACTTTAAATTAAGCAAAACTCATTAAGACTAAACTAAAATGAATATTTATGCAAAATGTAACAAAAATGCAATAGAAACACATCATTTACTCTCTAAGTAATATTAATTTAAGTCTAAAAGTGCTATGAAAACTCTCATTTCATAGAGATATCAGATATATTAGCCATTCTTGTATCCACCATTGCCTCTGAGTTAGCTTTTAGTATCGAGGGCAGATATTTGAGTCCACATTGTAGTAAACTTTTTTTTGACACTTTGGAAGCCTTAATGTGTGCTTAGAATTAGATTTGGGCTTTTACTTATTGAGGTATAAAGTTATTTGATTTATATTTTAATAGTATTTGTTTGCTTAAAATGCTTTGAATCTTAATGTGTTATTTTTGTTCTTAGTTGGAGTTCTCGAAGATGAGATTTTTACTAGGGAGGAGGTAATTTCTGAAGATGATGATAGATCACAAGCGTCGAGCAGCATGACATGAACTTTTTCTTTTGGAATTAGATATGAACTTGTTATTTAATTATTTCATATATGAGTATTTTGAGACTCTTTTTGAACTATTTTTTTTCAGTTGTTGAACATTTTAGGATTTTCATATGTTGTATTGGTAATTTGTATCATAATTATGAACTTATGACATGTTGGATGTTATTTATATTTATTTGGTGATTATTGTGCTGTTGAATTTAATTTTTTCTTATATAAATTAAATGAATTTAGGTTAGAAATTAGATGAATTTAGGCAGATAAAGTAGATTGAAACAATTTTTATTTATTATTTGTGTAAAATTTGCATTGTTAGTATGTTATAGGTTTGGTATTTGACTATTTTCTTTCCTAAAGCTTAAAATTCATCAAACCTTATAGTATGCTATAGAAGAAACATGCATGCATGCTGCCTGTTGACGAAAGATTGGTTTGTTCAATTGTAGATATTTGGGTGAGAGAAATGATAGAATAACAATGAAGGATTTGGGAGTTTGAATTTCATGCGGGCTTAGAAGCCTGGCTAAAAAACCCATGCCTGGGAGGTACCCGACTTAACTCGGCTCGCACTTGAAAAAGCCAGGCTTAAACTCGAGTCCGGGCAGCCATTTTAGTCATCCGGGTCGGTCCCAAGCAATACCAAACCCGGAACGGACTCGGGGTTTTACCAAGCCTAATAACCATCTGCACCACTAGTTAAGCCAAAATTGAGAAAATCCACCAGAGACCAACGATCTTCCACTAGATATCCTCCACATGAATATATGATGCTTACAAATGGAGGGGAGCTAGAATGTTTTGAAGAAGCCATGTTTCACCAACATAAAAATGAGTGGTTAGAGTCATGTAAGAGGAGATGAAATCCTTAAATGACAACTACACTTATGACTTAGTAAAGTTTCCTAAGGGAAATATGGCACTGAAAAACAAATGAGTTTACAGGTTGAAGACTGAAAATAACTCACAACAACGGTACAAGGTTAGATTAGTTGTGAAGGGCTTCAGTAATAAGAAAGGTGTTGACTTTGAAGAAATATTTTCTCTATGGTGAAGATGTCTTCTATCCGAGTAGTTATGAGATTAGTAGCTAGCTTGAATTTGGAGATTGAATAGTTCGATGTAAAGACAACTTTCTTATACAGTGACTTAGAGGATGAAATATACATGGAGCAACCTGAAGGGTTCAGTGTCAAAGGTAAAGAAGAACTTACGGACAAGTTGAAACAAAGTTTGCATGGGCTGAAAAAGGCACTAAGACAGTGGTATAAAAAAGTTTGATTCTTTCATGAAGAATTATGGTTTTAACAAGACAATGTGTAATCATTGTGTTTTCATGAAAAAGTTTGGTAATAATGATTTTATCATTCTTTTGATTTATGTGAATGATATATTGATTGTTGGCCAAGATGCTAGTAAGATTGATAATCTTAAGATAGAGCTTAGCAAGTCTTTTGCAATGAAGGACTTGAGACTGACAAAACAGATTCTTGGCATGAAAATTTCCTGCAATAGAAAATCTGGGAAGTTATGGTTATCTCAATAAGCATATATTGAAAGGGTTTTTTTTACAGATTTAACATGAGCAAGGCTGTTGGTTCATTTTTACTCAATTGTTATTGATGCCAATGTGCAAGTGTACACAACAAGTAATAAAATGATGAGTATTCAAGATCGTCTCCAAAGGGATTGAAGTTACTAGAGATGCTACAACAATCACAACAGTGCAATCTACCTTTATTTCAAGATGAACAAATTTAAAGTTGATTATTACCAAAATTAACAATTGTAAGGAAATAAAACAAATAAATACAGTAATGAAATAAATTAGATAAATTGCGTAAGAGAATCAAATGAGAATGAGGTAGTTGAATGATCAAACTCTCTTAATGGGTTGATTGCTTTTTCATTAAATTAGAACCAGTTGCTACAGCAATTCCTACAGCACTGGGCAGAATTTATTTTGCATCCTCAGTTGTCGCGTGTTGGACTTCTCATACCCTTAAGTATCCTAACAATGACCAGTTGTTATTCTACCTAAGGTATGGCATTATGAGCATTTACTCTCTCTACCCTACAAGGTGAATGCCTATTTCTAAGTCTTCATAAATCTTAACTTCAAGTATATCTCTTATGGGATTCAAGAAAAACTTAATCCAGGAAACTTAAATTAAGATCAAGTATTACTCTAATAATATCCACTAAGACAAGCCTTTTTACGGTTCTATCTTAACTTGAATAATTAAATGGGTGGTCAACCGAAATAATAGTTATAATAATAGCTACTAGAGTAAAATGCTACAGCAATTAAATAGCAACTCATAAGAATAGTAAAAAACCCATTTAGATTGTTTGTCACTCAACTACAAGAAAGTTTAGTTCATACTTTGAAAAAGAAAAACAAACAACAACATATTGGACACGAAATACATCGGTTCAATCAAATAGTAAAGAACAGAACAAGTAGAGAACGATGAAGATTGAATCCAAGTAACTCTGTTGGATTCTTCACTGATGCAGACTTGGTTCACTTGAATTCTGACTGTTTTCTCCATTTCCTCTCGATTTTCCAATGTTAATTCCTTGTCGCCGTTTTATGTGATGCGCGCCCCTCTTTATAACTGAAAACTATGGTAAACAAAAGCTTAGGGCGCGCATTAGGAAACTGCAGATCGCAATTCTGCAGATATCCTGCACTAAGTTTTCTCTGTCGTTGTTCCAGGATTGCTACAGCAATGGGTGCTCCCGCAACGGCTACAACACTGCATTGCTCCAGATTTTGTTTCACTTTTTTTGTGCCATATTCTTTCTCCTCTTTGCTAGTCTACTGCATCAGCATCCCTTCCATGAATTATAACTTCTGAAAATCTACAATTATGCACATGTTTTGACCACGAATTACTTTAAATCAAGCAAAACTTATTAAGACTAAACTAAAAGGAATGTTTATGCAAAATGTAACAAAAATGTAATAAAAACAGATCATTTACTCTCTAAGTGATATTGATTTAAGTCTAGAACTGTTGTAATAACTCTCATTTCATAGAGTTATCAAAGGCTAAATTTGTTTGTTCTTTATGCTTCAGTAGTTGTTAGTTTGATGTACGCCATCATTTGTACAAGACTAGATATTGCTCACGCAGTTGGTGTAGCCAGCCGGTTTCTCTCCAATCCAGGCAAAAATCATTGAATAACAGTGAAATAGATTCTCAGATGTCTCAGAGGCACTTCGCAGGCATGTTTATCTTTTGGTGGTGACAAACCTATGTTACAATGTACACAGATGTAGATATGGCAAGAGATGTTGATTTCAGAAAATCCCAATCAGGATATTTGCTCATCTTTATAGGTTGAATTGTCTATCACAGAAGCAGAGTATATTCTAATTACTGAAGGTTGCAAAGAAATCTTGTGGATGAAGAATTTTCTACTAGAGTTAGGTGTGAAGCTAGATAGCTATGTTGTGTATTGTGATAGTTAGAGTGTCAGTCACTTGGCAAAAAAATTGACATACCATTCGAAATCCAAGCATATTGATGTGAGGTATCATTGGATACGAGATGTGCTTGAGAAGAAATAGTTGCAACTTGAGAAGATTCACACAACGAACAATGAGTCAGATATGATTACAAAGTTATTGCCCAAGGAGAAGTTGAAGAGCTAAATGTAGGGAGCGGGTTTGGTAGTGCCCCCCACATGATCTGGAGGGGAGGTTTGTTGGGTCCATCTCATTTGGGGCCCAAAAGCCCAAAGTCCAAAAAGGTTTGCTTAATGTGCAATTAACATTAAGTTTTGGACTTACCTAATTTTATCGCAACAAAAGGCGAGTGGGAAAAGATGAAACAGAGAAGAAGATAGTGGCTGACTATTACAATTTGGAGGAAAATTTTCAATATTTGATTGGATGATTGGAAGACAAAATTAACTTCATTTTCTCTCAAATTTTGAGGGTAAGTTTCTGGCATCGCCCTCTACAAGTCTACTAGTCTTATTTTTTGTTTTATCCTCTCATTGACTATTATTTGATATATCCACCTTTTAGAGGGTTGTTACCGTAAGTTAAGAATATTGAGATTCTTGATATTGTTAGTCTTTAGTATTATCTAGAAAAAAAATTGTACTGCAATCTCATTAATATAGTAGAAGATTATATCAGACTATGGTTTTGTGGTTTTTCCTGTTTTGGGTTTTCCACATAAAAATCTTTATCTCTTGTGGTTAGTTTTTGCTTTGGATTGTGTTGGTTTATTTTCAGGCTTTTTTTTTTGTAGTACACATCATATTTTAATACATAAAGAGTGAAATAATCTTATTTTCACTTAATTTGTAACTAGTTGTGGTAGTCCATTTTCCAACACTATGGTAGAAGCAGAAGCTGTCATTTGGGGATTGCATGTGGCGACGTAAGCTGGTTTTTTTTACCTTGATTGTGGATACTGATTATCTCGAGGTAGCTGAATTGGTAACAATAGCTAAGGCAGTAGAAAAGAAATATTTTCGACAATATCGGAAGTTCAAAGAAGCATCAAAGATTTTAGAGAACTGAGAGTTAAGCATGTTTCTATAACTCGTAATGATTTTGTTCATTGTCTAGTTAAAAAAGCTCTAAAGGAGGTTGACTCTGTTGTTTGCCGGACAATATTTCAGTAGAAGTACTGTGGATTTTTTAATGAATGAAAGTAGTACTTCTTCATAAATTAAAAAAAAAGGAAAAAAAAGAAAAGATTCCCTATGGATTCATTTCCCTACATTGGTATTTTGGATGTCTGATTTTGTTTATCGGAATTGACGAACAATGTTATTCAAATGATTTCAAAATTCAGCAACTCCTGACGGTGCAAGCTTATTTCGGATTAACTAATTTGTCTTTGCCACAAAATTTTCTTTGGCACCAAAAAGATGTATTATAATATGGTAGAAACAATTTAATTTGAAGGATAGAAGCTACTAAAAAATAACAATGAATTTTTAAGTTTTAATCTTAGATTGAATATTACCCAAAATTTTGTAGCTGAGAAGGAATGAAAAGTTGAAAAAATGAAAAAAGCGCGAAGAAGCATGAATAGGGAATAATAAGATTTTGTTTGTGGCAATTTATTGTTCCGAATGAAATGTTGAATAAACTTTTTTGGAATGTCTACATTATTCTTATTGTTATATCTTTTTATTTAACGAACTAACTTTATAAAAGAAGATAAGTAAATATTGGCAATTAATTTAGCTTTGCAGCACAAGAATCTTTATAAGCCAAAGATACAAGGAGATCATCTTAGTCCCTTATTATATAACAATGCCAAGTTGTCACCACATTTAGAGACAATTTAGTAATACTATAACTTTTAAAATAATTATAATAAATTGTACTGTAAAAATAATCAGTTGTAAAAAGAATTATTTTATTTTTAAAAGTGCTGAGAGTTTGAAAAATAATCATGTGTTTGGTAAATTTTATTGTTAAACGATTGAACATATAATAATTGATAACTAAAATAAATATTTTATATTATTAATTTTAGTTTTTATTTTATTATCTCAATATAATTGGTAATAATAATAATCTCTTTAAAGTTAATAATTTTATTTCCTAATTCATAATAATAATTTTAGATTTTTATAATATATATGAGAATATATATAATTATATTAAATATAAAAGTGATTTTCAAAATCAGATTTTGAAAAGTTACTCTTCTTTACTTTTCAAAATCTGCGTAGAATGAGGTGATTTTGTCAAAATTGTTTTCTAAAAAAATTCACTAAATACCAAAATTAATTTTTAATTTTTTAAAATCACATTTAACCCTCTAAAAAATAATCTCAAGTGGGCCCTTATATATTTTGCTATTTATGTCAAATTAATTATTGTTTCTCATTTAAAAAAAGCCTAAGAATAGAAATAGACTTCCAGCAATATGATTTTTTTTCCAATCTTTTAGATGTCTTAGGCCACATGCGCTGGGGCAGAACCATGATGTTAGTTTTAAGAGGGCCAAAATGAATAAATGACAGACTTTATAGTAAAATATATATATTTCAATCTGAGGCAATTAGAATGTAAATTCACTAAGAAATGGACTAATTTTATGTGGGGTGGTGATAGTGACACCCCACAAATTTTATAAACTCATCCCATTTTCAAAATATTATTACAACAAGTTCACATTTTTTTAGAATTCAAATCAAGAAGAAATTTAAAAAATTAATCAATTAAATCCATCTTCATTTTTTTACACTATTTTTTTAATTATATTTAATCAATAAAATTGGTTTAACATAAATCAATATAACCATTTTACTCGCATAAGGAAAAGTACCAAAATATCTAAATATTTACTTTAACTTTATATTTTTTTTGTACATACCTTTTTATATTTTAATCATGTATAAGTAGTAATTTATTTATTATTCTTTTTTTCGGCTTTTTTTATTATATTTGATCTATAAGATTGGCTTAACAGAAATCAATACAACTATTTTGCCCTCTTAAGGAAAAGTACCAAAAGATCTAAAAATTTGATGTCTAAACAATTCGTTATAATATTATATATATTTCTTAGAGTAATTTGGTTATTTTATATTATAACGATAAAATAGTCAAATTTAGCTTATCTTGAAACAACCTTAAATACTTAAAATTTGTTTAAAGACTAGGTCAGAAGAGAAAATAAATATTGTAAGAATGATTTAATTAATTAATTGTTCTAACTTATTATTAATTTACAATTTTATGAAATAATGTGAACTTATTGTAATTATTTTATGCAAGTGGAGTGGGTTTATAAAAATAGTGGGTGGAAATATCCACCCTCGATTAAGTGAGGGTAAGAGGTCGTTTAGCCTCTTTATTGTTAGAGTAGTGCCCATTTAGTCCCTATATTTTTAAAAGTACCTAAAAACATTATTGTCGTTAAATTATTGACACCCGTATCATCACTTTTTATTCTTTTTGGATTGCATTTACAATATTACCCTTTTGCAATAATATTTCTTTTTTTGACATTAATAAAAAAATTAAATTATCAATCTAACCCCAAAAAATAAAATAGAAACAATATATATATATATAAAAAAATTTTGTGGAACATTTTGTGAGGAGTTTGAAATACTAGTTAGCAATCAATGTCTAAAAAAATTGGTAATTTAACTTTTTTATAATATTAATTTTTTTTTGGACAGACATGAGCTTTCATAAAAATTAATATATATATATATATATATATATATATATATATTTGTGTTAAATTGGTAATTTATTTTTTTAAAAAAATATTATTATAAGAGAGTAATATTGTAAAGCAAGTCAAAAGGAACAAAAAGTAATGGTTAAGGGTGCCAATAGTTGAATGGCAATGACGTTTTAAGGTAATTTTAAAAAAATAGAGATTAAATGAATACTAACCTTTTAATATAAGAATTAAACAAGATTTTAAGTGACTACTCTTATCTTTTCTGAATTTTTTTTTTCAACCCTAAGGTAGCAAAGGCAACCCGAATCATAATGTAGTTCAGCTCTGTGGCCCTGCCTCTGTCCTGACAATTAATGATTTTGTAAAGTTGAGATTTAACCCTTTTATATTCTTTATCTTAATAAACATTAATTTCCTGTGTAAAATTTTGCTCATTATAAAGAGAGAATATTAGTAAAAGAATAATAAATAAAAATAAATAAAAAAAACTTAAATAATTGGAAATAAACATCTCCTACGTAAATTTTTCTCTAGCTTATGCTTTCCGTCAACCTTTTATCTATTAATTGCTATTTAATCAGTACAAAATATAATTGGCTCTAAAGTATTAAATAGTAGATATTAATTTGAAAGAAAAAAACAAACGAATTATCCACAAGTAACTGCAGAATCTGACGCTAATAGCTTCTTCTAGCAGTCAACATAATAGCGGAGCTATTGCCCATCCATGATTATCCGCGTTTTTCGCAATTCCCCTTCTACATCATCCGTGGTCTCTCAAAATTAAAATTTTGTTGAATTCGACCTCAAGCATCCTAAAGTTGGAAGCTTGGTCGAGCAAATTAGAATATGTATTAATTTGATTTCTGTAAAACTTGATCGCGTTGTACAATTTGCTTTTGTTGACGCCAGCCGTGCAACTAGAATAAGGTATGAAATTTAAGTAATGTAAGGGATCCCCCAATTAAGTTCCAATTGATTTATTATTCATTTGATGGATAAAAAAAATTAATTTTATCAGTAATGAAATTTTCTATACAGTAAATGATTATTAAATATCAATTGTTATTGAACTGTCCAGATCTCAATCATTGTTGATGAAATTTGTTTTTATTTCTTGCTGCTTTGACACCTTTTTTTTTTTTTTTCAAAATTTTTGTTCTCGGAATCCTTGAATGTGTATGGCGGTATGGGTATCTTGTTAAGGAGATACGTTATGTATGGCGTTATGGGTATCTAATTAAGTAGATACGTTATGTTCCTTTCTTAATTTTAACCCATAATCGGCAGCACAAACAGTAATTCATGTCCAAAACCATTACAAATTTAATTATTGGATTTCTTGTTGCAAGCAACAGTATTCTCAGATTTACATTTTCTTAATGCGTATTATAGGAAAAATGCTTTTTTAGTCCCTTTATTTTAGCTTAAGCGCTTGTTTAGTCTATATATTAAAAACAAAATCTTGAGACATCCCTACTGGTAAGTATATTACATACACTTCTACCTTTTTTTTTTATAATAATACTCTTACAACAATTTCTTTGGGATGTTAATGAAAAAATGATAATTTACCAAAATAACCTTAAAAGTAATATAAAAGATTTTCTAAATTTTTATATTATTATTTTACTTTTTTTAATTTAGTAAATTAATTTTCTATAAAATAATTATTAATGAGATTGTTTCTAGGATATTAAATATTGCTTTAAGTTGACTGATATTAATTTATTTATAAATAATTATTAGCAAGATTGTTGCATATATAGGTACAAAAAATACTAGTTCTTTCATATTTATATTTATTAGTTAATTTGCTAAAAATTATTATTGTAAAAGTAAAGAAAAAGTGTGAGAATGTAACATCTTTAATTACGTAAAAAATATAGAGATTAAACGAACATGTACCCCATATTATATAATAATTAGTATTTAGTCTTTTGTTGTCATCATATTTAATTCTTTGAATATATAGCAAAACGAAATTGGTCTTTTATTTACAATATGTGGTCAATAATTATGGCAGGAAAAAGCATTAATTAGATTCTGAGGTTAAATGGAGAGAGATATATTCATGGTTGAAAGCAATGGAGATCTTCCAGCTGATGTAATTATTGAAATGTTATTAAGATTGCCGGTGAAATCTCTTATACGATATAGGTGTGTTTGCAAATCTTGGTATACTTTAACTAGCACACCTAAATTCATCCATAAGCACCAACAAAAAGATCACAACACCCGTCTCTTGGTATACTGTACATTCGAAGATGAGAGCGATAGAAATTTAGAAATGAGTTATTTTGCATTCTTCCTGGATGAGACGTTGATAGATTTATCCACAAAACGTCTTGATGATCCTCCAATAATGCCTGTAGGGTTTGTTGGCCCCTATGAAGGTATATTTTGTTTGATGAATGGCAACAAATATATATCCCTTTGGAACCCAGTAACCCAAGAGCTCAGACGTCTCCCAAAATGCAGAGCTTCTCTTCCGCCCTATACAACGATTCATAATTCGAGTGTGGGATTCGGACTAGATCTTGTGAGCAATGATTACAAGTTGGTTTTGATACTAACCTTATTGGATACGAAGATAGATTTTTATTATGATTTTTCACATATAGCAGTGTATAACTTAAGAACTGATTCTTGGAGAGGTTTTAAAGGCTTTCAACTAGGAAGAGATTATGTATGTGGTAGAATAGATAGTACATACTTGAACGGAGTTTGTTATTGGCTAGCACCAGAAGAAGGTGAAAACCATGTGATTATTTCCTTTAACCTAAGCGACGAGGTGATCCAAGAGATAAAAAGCCCATGCACTCCTGAATTAACTCACGGTCCACTTGGATTATACGATGGCTCCCTCTCTTTAATCGCGTCCAATGAGATCAGGAAGTGTTGTCACTTATGGGTGATGAAAGAAAGGTGTTGGATCAAACAATTTACTGTTGGACCGTTTATAGAAGCGTATAACCCACTTGGACTTTGGAAGAACGGTGAAATATTCTTTGAATCTAGCGCCGGACAACTACTTTTATACAATCCTAATACCCAAGAAATGAGGGATCTTGGACTCCGAGGTTTGTGGTTTTATGTTCATTGCTTCAAAGAAAGTTTACTTACAATCAAAAGAGAAGGTAAGTTATTAGATGTATACGATATTCCCTGGCATATCTTAGGCGTAGAACAACAATAATAATTGGATGAAAATTAAATTGTAACCCGAGTCATGTGTTTTTTATCGTTGGAAGTTAGTTATCTTGTTCCAATAAATATTGTATCAAATTTTATTCTAGTTATATATGTAAAATATATCAATTCTCTTACTTCCTAATTGAAGCCTTATATTTCCTTCAATCATTATTCTTACGTAGTTTAATGTCAGATTACACTTAATAATTATGATAAAACTTAGACAGCTGCTAAGTTGGACCATATCCAAATTAGAACCAACGAAAGTGAGCTGCAAGATCAACGTTTTGAAATGAACGGTGAAGAGTAGATCAGGTAGTTACTCTACAGAATATAATTGAGGCCAACAGTAAATACACACGTCAGTAGAATATGACCGGCTCTAATGGTCAAATAACCAGTAAAGAAAGGATCATAATTCTCTCCCGATCTGATCTACTCCTGAGCAAATATACATGTGATGATTGGTTATTAATAAAATAAAAAAATAAAGAAGTTAAATTCTATCCATACACTATTACCTAAAGACACATGGCATAAGATCTTTAAAAGTTCATGAGAGCTCAGATTAGGAGATGATCTTTTTCTGTAAAGAAGCAACAGAATTTGGTTAATCACGAATTCGTCTTAAAATAATGAGAGCTCAGATTAGGAGATGATCTTTTTCTGTAAAGAAATTGAAAATGGATTTTCGTTATATGTGGGTAACAAGATTTCGGTTGAAATATGTAAAGCAACAGAATTTGGTTAATCACGAATTCGTCTTAAAATAATGTCCAACCGGTTACACATCAACCGGTTTAAGTACATCCAAAAATTTTATGCAAAATTTAAAAAAGAGAGTTAAACTATTGGTACCCTTTGAAAATCTCTTAACCTTTTAAGTATTTTCTGATATAGATTTATCTCTTCTTCTTTTGTTTATAGTTATCAACACTTGTACTATAAAATATAGAGCCTTGATGAATAACATGTGTCAACCTTGCGGCTCGTCTTGTATTTTCTAATTTGGTATCAGAGCAGGTCACCTCTTTTCGATTCAATGGCACAAACTGATCAAGCTAGACCCTACCAAATTAAACAAAATTCAACTTCACTGTTCCTATTAAGTTAGATAAGAACTTTATGCCATGGAAGTCTAAGTTTTATCTTTGGGGGCACAAGTTACAAGATAGGAATAACTTTATGTTATGGAAGTCGCAAATTTTACCAACATCTAAGGGAATAACTTGGAGACTCTTATCAATGGGGCAAAAGTTACAAGATAGGAATAACTTTATGCCATGGTCACAAATTTTACCAACCATCCGAGGGAATAACTTGGAGACTCTTATCTCTGTGGCACAATAGTTACACTTGACAAGTACATTGTGGTAGTAGACGAAGAGGAGAATTATAAAACAAATGAAACTCGTGGCTATGTTCAGTGGGTTCGATAAGACTAGATTTTGCTTGGCTGGTTACTGTCATCAATGACTGAATTCGGACTGAGGACAACTGTTCATCGTAAGACTTTCTTAATAAACAACTTCTTTTTAAGTATGGGATGCTTTAGAGAAAGCTTTTACTTCACATTGAAGGGCAAGAGCTTTGCAATTGAAGATGAAACTGTAAACAACAAAAAATGACAATTTGTCTATGAGTGATTTGTAACGACCCGCCCCGACCTCTACAGAGCGAATCTTACTGAAGCTCAATTATCTGTATTTAATAAAAATAAAAATAAAAATAATCCGTTTACAATCCATAAAAAATTATAGTCTCCAAATACAAATACACTACGCAAACTGCAACGAAAGAGTTTAAAATTTATGCCAAACCATCTATTTCCTCCATTCAAGTTCTCCTCATCGCTCATCATGAATCAATTCTAATTTACGAAAACTAAATCACAATAAACTATAATGCATACAAAAATACTTGCATACATGCATATATATAATGCAAATGGATGACGTGCCATGGTGTTCAAAAAACATTGTAAAACAAATCATCGAAATCTCATTATGTCATTTTCAAACTTTCGCATTCTCTTTCAAATCACTTACTTAAGCTACCTTCATTCAATCATTGCTTAATAAGACACTTTATTAACTTTCATACACTTTGGGCTTCTCGCCAATGCGTCTCTTGCCCACTTATCTCATAACCAATCCAAAGTGTCCTCCCCTAAGCCAGTAACGAATTCAAGCATCCAAGCCAAAACTGTAAAACAAACATTTTTTTTTACAAATTTCGTGTGCTAAAATCCGCTTTCTCATTTCACAGAAAACATAATGCATTTTCGTGCTCATGCAAATGAAGTTCCACACATACGTATGTCCATGTCCATAAATACACATAACACGCATGATATCAACACATCACGCCATACAAATACATGGGCAGAACATATAAATCAATATCTGTATATATCAAAATAGATTTTTCAAACATGTCAAACATATATATTGTTTATTGTGATTCGTTTGGAAATCTAGTTTACTTACCTCCTAGTATCCTCGAGTAACAAATGCACATCAATATCATTGGCTTATAATTGGTATAATTCCAATATTCTAAAATTCCTCAATATAACCACATTTCATACTTAACCTCAAATAATCTCAATTTAAATCATAAATCACCAAAATACTCATAATTCTTGAAATTACGAAATTACCCTCAAATATTAAAATTACCAAAATGCCCTTGAATTCAACATTACCAAAATACCCCTAAAATCATAATTTACCAACTTAACCTCAAAATCATAAATTACCAACTTTATCCTCAATTTCAACAATTACTAAAATACCCACAAAATCCAAAAGTACAAAATTGCCCTCAAAGTGTGAAATTACCGAAATGCCCTTGTTGGTCAACGGTCATCGGAATTCAACCGACGGTGACGGGAAACTCGAAACCTAAAGTTCTGGCCACGCTGAGTCCAATGGTGGCAGTGGTGACCTTCCACGCGCGGTAATGGCACCGGAATCTAGCTCGAAAACCGCGAATACTCAGGTGGCCGATTGCCGGAAAAATGATGTCCCCGACGGCAGTGGATGGTTAGAAATCGTAGAGGGGATTGTGAGGAACAAAACTCAAACGACGGCGTCACCGGAAACCGGTGAAATTGTGGCCAATCAAGGCGGCGATCCCGCGACTCGTCACGACTTCGATCGGTTGCTTTCCGGACGTTTTTCGGTGGCAAGGATGGCATGTAAATGACCAGTGGCTCAAGAGCTTCTGATCGGTACCAACCGGCTGGAAATGGTGGCCGGAGTGGTTCGACCTGGTTCTGTTTTCCTCTCTCTCCCCGTAAGCTTTTTTTTTCTTTGTAAAGGGCTGAGAAAAAGTCAAAGAAACGGGGTGTGGGGTATTACATGATTTCATATCATCATGAAAAGTCTTGTCGACAATCTGGCAACTGCTGGCAAGAAAATGATCTTATTTCTTACATTCTTGCAGGTCTTAGAGTTGAATATGATCTTGTAGTAGTCAATATATGACATGACCCACCCTGACCTATATGTGGGATCCGAAGTAAATCATGCAGACTAATAACTAAAACTCATGGCACAAATTTTATTCATGAAAAAATATATAAAAATATTCCCTGATATAAGCACATAACAACATTTGCGTCTCATCTGAAAATATATATTCAAAACTTGAATAGTTCATGTCTCACTATACTTATTCACACTATAATTATATATATACATATAAAAACATAAGCAACATAAACGTGCTCAAAATGCAAGATATTCAGCAATGCATCTCGTGGCCAAACCTTAATTAACTAGAACTGATCTGCACGAAATCCTGCAGAATCCTGGGAGAAAAAGGGTAATTAGGAAAATAGTAAGCTTGCAACTCAATTAGTGGAATTTTTGTGTGTGTGTGTGTGTATAATAATAATAATAATAATAATAATAATAATAATAATAATAAAGTAGTGTACTCTAATGCTTATGCATAATCATGTGACATAACTCTATATTGAATATCATACATCAGCAAACATGGAATTCATATATACATAACATGACAAAACTGCACCAAATAGTACCCAGGGGAAAATAACTCTCAATATTCGCTGGAATCATCATCGTGAGTAGAGCGGAGAAAAGCCTCTTAATACCCGGCATAATTAAACAATCATGTACAGGTAGAGTAACCTAACTCTCAATATGCATACGCAGAGTATATGGGGAATGGTACATAGATGGTGATTGGCAATCACATCTCATAACTCAATCAAATATATAATATACATACATGTAATCATAACATGATATTTAAACATAATACCAAACATAAATATTTCATTAAATACATAATAGTATTATTAGTATCTACTCACAGATCTGAAATGCAAGTTACGCAACCCAAGAGGGGGGTGAATTGGGTTTTTAAAAATTATACAATACAATTCGCACAACAAATCAATCTAACGCCTTAATAGAATAGAAAACAATAAATTCAAACAAGCATAAAAATAAAAGAGTAAGGGAAGAGAAAAAAAAACACACGGATTTTTACGTGGTTCGGCAATCCCTGCCTACGTCCACGCCTCCAAGCCAACCTAGCTCAAGGATTTCACTATCCAAGCCTCTCAAGGCTTCAAGTTCTTACAATTGACTTCCAAGGTGTAAATGAACCTTTACAATCAAGAGATTATCTCCTCAATCTCTTCACCTTAAGTGTTTCTCACACTTGTACACTCACAATATGATAAGAGATGAAAATTGCAACAAAAACTCTCTTTAAGAGTGGATATGCAAATAATAGCTCAACAATGATTCAATCTATGATGTTTTGCGTTTTAGAAGCTCAATATATGTTATGTGATCTTATTTTTGCTTGCATTTGTTCTTGAAATGAAGTTGGAATTGAGTTTTTATAGTTGGAGTCCAAAAACTAACCGTTATAGGCAAATTCCAGCAACCAAGCGGTTAGCCGCTTGATTTATCCAGCTAGGCGCTTGTAACAATGATATTAACATTATTTTTGAATTTTGCTACAGTAACCTTATTCACTAAAATTACACTTTGACCTTAAACTTTCTATAATTATATTATAGCCCAAAATGTCATAAAACTTTACAAATATGTCCAATTTCAGAATTTCCTAATAATGATTGTCATGCCAAAACTTTTTGAAATTATGATATGGCCCCAAATATATTATTTTTTCTCAAAAAGATCCTCTAGGATACTGATAACTCTATGAAATGAGAGTTATCATGGCACTTTTAGACTTAAATAAAAAATGCTTAGAGAGTAAATGATGTGTTTCTATTGCATTTTTGTTACATTTTTCATAAATATTCATTTTAAGTTAGTCTTAATGAGTTTTGCTTAATTTAAAGTAATTCGTGCTCAAATTGTGTGCATAATTATAGGTTTCCAGGAGCTTATAATCATGGAAGGAATGCTGATGTAATTGGCTTGCAAAAGATGGAAAAGAACTTGGCTACAAAAGAATTGAAACAAATCTAGAACAATGCAGTTGCTGTAGCTATTGCTGTAGCAATCCTAGAACAACGACAGAGAAAATTCTGCACGGGATAACTGCAGAATTGCGATCTGCAGTTTCCTAATCTGACTAATGCGCGACCTAGGCTTCCGTCTTCCCTAATTTTCAACTATAAAAGGAGCACACATCATAAGGAATAGAGAGAGCCATCACCTAAGAAGAAAAACACAAAGAAATAAAAGAAAAACAAGATTCAAGAGAGAGATTAAGGGATGCACAAGTGGAAAAATTGTAGAGATCAATTGGGAGCTCAATCCTTCTTATTCTTCTCTTGTTTTCTCGTTTTCTATTTATTTATGGAGATGTGTTTCATGGCTGAAACTTTGTTCTTTATTTTTCTTTTGCAAATCATGAACTAAATTTATTTGTAGTTGAGTGATAAACAATCTTGATGGTTTATTGACTGGAAATATGTGTTGCTGCATATTTGCTGTAGCAGTTTGTTTTGACAGTATTTATTTTATTCGTTATTTCGGTTGATCACCCATTTAATGATACCAGCTAATGAAGAGCCGTAAAAGGGCCTATCTTAGTGGAACATATCAGAACAATACTTGATCTTAAATTGAGTTTCTCGGATTGAGTTTTACTTGAGTCCCAAACGGGCCATACTTGATTTAAAATTAGTGATGAACTAAACATAGAGATTCACCTTGTATGGTAAATAGAACCTAAGCGTGTAATGTTATATCTTATGCTGGCATAGCAACTGATCACTGTTAGGTTGCATATAGATATAAGATATCCAACATGCGACGGCTGAGGATACATAAGGATTCTGCCCAGTGCTGTAGCAAATGTTGTAGCAACCGAGCCAAACATTAGAAAAATAGTCAAGACCAGTAAAAGAGTTTATTCACTCAACTACTCTATATTCTCATTGTTTTTATCCTTGAGTTTGACGTGATAATCTACTTTGTTGCATTTTATTTATTGTGTTTTTATTTTAATTAGTAAATTAGTTTCATCAATTGTTTATCTTAATTTAGACACAAAATTTGCACTATTAAAATTGCTGTAGCAAGTCTAATAACATTAATCCATATGGAGATGATCTTAAATACTCATCACTTTATTATTTGTTGTGTACACTTGCACATTGACACCAATAGCATTTGATTATAAAAATAGCCAACAGATACTAAAGTCCAAGATCTATGGTTCCACTCAAAGAACGAAAAATTATTTTAACAGCAAGCAAATGAGATTCCTTGGGACATGATTGAAATCTTGCACACAAACATACACTAAACATGATATCGGGTCTACTTGCAGTTAAGTAAAGTAAAGATCCGATCATACCTCGATACTTTTTAATATTAACCTCTTTACCTTTTTTATCTTTATCAAGCTTGATTGTTGTGCTCATTAGAGTATTCTTGGTATTTGATTCATCAATGCCAAATCTCTTGAGCAAGTTTTTGACATACTTAGCTTGGTTGATAAAGATCTCCTCATTGTTTTGTTTGATTTGAAGTCCAAGGAAATACTTCAATTCTCCCATCATGCTCATCTCAAATTCCTTACTCATACAAGATGAAAACTCTTTGCACAAAGATTCATTAGTAGAACCAAAAATAATATCATCAACATAAATTTGAACAACAAGTATATCTTGATTTTTATTCTTAATAAAAAGGGTAGTATCTGCTTTTCCCATCGAAAAACCGTTATCCAACAAGAAATTTTTAAGCCTATCATACCATGCTCTAGGTGCTTGTTTTAATCCATACAATACTTTTGATAACTTATAAACATGATTTGGAAATTTTTCATTTTCGAAACCAGGGGGTTGTTTCACATAAACTTCCTCTATAATATAACCATTTAAGAAAGCACTCTTGACATCCATTTGAAATAAAATAAAATCTTTATGACATGCAAATGCTAACAACATCCTAATGGATTCTAATCTAGCTACAGGTGCAAAGGTTTCATCAAAATCGATTAATTCTTCTTGGTTGTATCCTTGCGCCACTAATCTAGCTTTATTTCTTACAACCATACTGGATTCATCCATTTTATTTCTAAATATCCATTTAGTGCCTGTAATGAATTGATGTTTCGGTTTAGGAACCAATTCCCACACTTTATTTCTTTCAAATTGATTTAACTCCTCTTGCATTGCCATAATCCAAGACTCATCATTTTCCGCATCCGCAAAAGATTTTGGTTCAATTTGATAAATAAATGTAGCATGCTCACATGTGTTTTTAAGTGATGATCTAGTTGTAATATCTCTTGAAGGATCACCTAAGATTAAATCCTTAGGATGAGAGGAAACATACCTCCACTTCTTGGGAAGTGTTTGAGAAATACCTTCTTGTTGCTCCATATTTGTTTGTTCTTCTTGTATATCCTCTTGATTTTCTTGTGGTGCATTCTCTTGTTTATCTTTTGATGATTCTTCTCGTAATTCTCCATCTGCATCATCATTAATAACTCATTTCTCCGCAGAGGCGGGGTTAGATTCATCAAATGTAACATGCATTGATTCTTCCACAACTAAAGTTCTTTTGCTATAAACTCTATACGCTTTGCTTGAGTTTGAATACCCGAGAAAGATGCCAACATCATATTTTGGATCAAATTTACCAAGATTATCTTTTGTGTTCAAAATAAAACATTTGCATCCAAAAACTTTCAAATAACTAATGTTGGGTTTTCTATCTTTCCAAAGCTTACAGGGAGTTTTATTGAGATGAGGTCTAATCAACACCCGATTTAAAACATAACAAGCGGTGTTGACAGCTTCGGTCCAAAAATATTTTGGTAATGCATTTTCATTCAATATGGTCCTAACCATTTCTTGAATAGACCTATTTTTTCTCTCAACAACTCTATTTTGTTGTGGAGTCTTAGGTAATGAAAATTGATGCTCAATGCCAAAATCATTACAAAAATTTTCAAATGCATGATTTTCAAATTCTCCACCATGATCGCTTCTAATACAAGTAATAGAATAACCTTTTTTTCATTTTGAGCCTTTTTAGAGAAAATTCTAAATGCATCAATGGCATCATCCTTATTAGCTAAGAATAATACCCATGTGTATCTAGAATAATCATCTACAATCACAAATGCATAATATTTGCCACTTAAACTAGCATATCTAGAAGGTCCAAATAAATTTATGTGAAGTAATTGAAGTGGTTTTAAAGTAGAGATATGATTTTTGTTTTTGAAAGAAGTTTTGATTTGTTTTCCAAATTGACAAGCTTCACAAATTCTATCCTTTAGGAAACTGATTTTTGGAAGACCTTTAACTAAATCATTTTTCGAAATTTTTGAAATCAAATTCATGCTTGCATGTCCTAGTCTTTTATGCCATAACCAACCATCATCATGCAATGCCGAAAAACATTTATCATGATTAAATGCACATTCTATATCAATTGTGTAAACATTACCACATCTATTTCCAATAAACAAAATTTTCCCATTATATGCATTCTCAATAACACATCTTAATTTATCAAAAACAACTTTATAACCCTTGTCACACAATTGACTAATGCTAATTAAATTGTGTTTCAAATTCTCAACCAAACACACATTTTCAATTAGAGTTGAGGAAACTTTACCAACATTATCAATTCCGAGAATTTTTCCTTTTTGAGTTGTCTCCAAAGGTTACATCTCCACCATTTTCAATTTTAGTGAAACTTGAGAACCATGCATAGTTTCCGATCATATGCCTGGAACAACCGCTATCCAAGTACCATTTATTTTTCTTCTTCTTCAAACCCTACAAGGAAAATCTTATGTCTTAGGTACCCAAACCTTTTTGGGTCCTTGAGCGTTAGTAACGGTTCCTTTTGGAACCTAAATGCATTTGACACCACAATATGAATTTCTTTTCACGGGACATCTATATTTCATGTGACCATTTTGATTACAATAATGACAAACAATTTTATGATCACTTGTGGAGGTAGCTTTAACAAAATAATTCTTATAATACTTTTGCTTCAAATTAGGCTTATACCCAAGTCCTCCTTTATCAAATATACATTTTTGAGAGTTAAGCATGTTATCCAACATCTTTTGCCCATTTGTGAATTTTAGCACAACATCACTAAGTTCAATGTTCTTTTTCTTGAGCATTTCATTTTCCTGTTTCAAATCATCTACATGCGGCTTTAAATGCTCATGTGAAGTACTTGGTTTCTCATTTGATAATGCAACTCTATTATGTAAGGTTTTATTCTCTAATTCTAATTCTTTAATCTTCTCATTCAATGAATCATTGCACTTTTGCATGGCATTCTTTTCATTTGTAAGTTCTAGCAATTTCTTTTTAAGGCATGCATTCTTTTTACCAATTTTCATCAACTCATCATGTATTTCTTTAAAAGCATCATACAATTCATCATAGGTTGGATCACTTACCTCATTGAGATCATCATCATCTCCTATCGCCATAAGTGATAGGTTTCATACTTCTTGCGACTCTTCTTCATTACTTGAATCTTCATCGCTATCATCCCAAATAGCAACCATAGCTTTCTTCTTGAGTTTGTTGAGAAGTGGGCATTCCGATCTTATATGGCTAGGCTTTTTACATTCATAGCATATGATTACCTCTTTCTTCTCCTTTTGGTTCTTGAAATTTTTAAATTTTCTTCGGTCACCGGTTTTCTTGAAGAATTTTCTGAACCTCCTTGCTAGCATAGCCAATTCCTCATCATCCGGCTCACGTTCTCCATCACTTTCATATTTTGTGACTTTGAGAGCAATGCTTTTCTTCTTTTCTTCATTTCCTCTTTTGGCTGTCAAATCTTCCTCATAAGAAATAAGAGAACCAATTAAATCATCAATAGGTAAGATATTCAAATCTTTGGCTTCCTCAATGGCAGTCCTTTTTTGTCTCCATTCCTTAGGTAGCGACCTAATAATTTTCTTAACTTTCTCTATTTGAAAAGGTCTTTCCTAGGGCTCCTAGAGTGTTCACTATGTCCGTGAATCTAGTATACATAGAATACACACTCTCATTTTGTTCCATTTGGAACAATTCATATTGTCGAGTGTACCTACTAATTTTGGACTCTTTCACTTGATTCGTGCCTTCATAAACAACTTTCAGTTTGTGCCAAATTTCATTAGCACTTTCACAACTAGACACTCTATGAAATTCTTTCTTATCTAGTGCACAAAACAAGGCATTCATAGCTTTGGAATTTAGAGAAGCTTTTCTCTTTTCCAATTCATTCCATTCCCGTGAAGGTTTTGGAATATCTTCCCTGACTTCATTTTTAGTCAAGGGCATAAATGGACCATTACATACAACTTCCTAAATTTCATAATTTAGTGCTTGTAAATAAATTCTCATCCTAGTTTTCCAATATGGATAGTCATTTCCGTCAAAGAACGGTGGTCTAGTTGTGGATTGTCATTCCTTAAAAGTTGAATCATTTTGGGTTGCCATGGATCTTTTGCTCTAGACGGTTAAGTCCTAACAAGAGAACCAAGCTCTGATACCAAATGAAATGCAAGTTACGCTACCCAAAAGGGGGTGAATTGGATTTTTAAAAATTATGCAATACAATTCACACAACAAATTAATCTAGTGCCTTAATGGAATAGAAACAATAAATTCAAACAAGCATAAAAATAAAGAGTAAGGGAAGAGAAAAACAAACACACAGATTTTTACGTGGTTCGGCAATCCCCGCCTACGTCCACGCCTCCAAGCCAACCAAGCTCGAGGATTTTACTATCTAAGCCTCCCAAGACTTCAAGTTCTTACAATTGACTTCCAAGGTGTCAATAAACCTTTACAATCAAGGGATTATCTCCCCAATCTCTTCACCCTAAGTGTTTCTCACACTTGTACACTCACAATTTGATAAGAAATGAAAATTACAACAAAAACTCTCTTTAAGATGGATATACAAATAATAGCTCAACAATGATTCAATCTATGATGTTTTACGTTTTGGAAGCTCAATATATGTTATATGATCTTATATTTGCTTGCATTGATTCTTAAAATGAATTTGGAGATGAGTTTTTATAATTAAAGCACGAAAACTAGCCGTTATAGCCAAATTCCAGCCCCCAAGCGGTTAGCCGCTTGTAACAGTGATATTACCGTTATTTTTGAATTTTGCTATAGTAATACTGTTCACTAAAATGACATTTTGACCCAAAACTTTCTATAATTATACTATGACCCAAAACGTCATAAAACTTTATAAATAGGTCTAATTTCAGAATTTCCTAATAATGATTGTCAACTCAAAGCTTTATGAAATTATGACATGACCCCAAATATATTATTATTTCGTAAAGAAGGTCATTTTCAATATAATATCCATATTTTTCAAAGTTATCAAAACCTTTCATAAATTATAGTATGGCCCAAAACATTTCAAATGTTTGTAAAAATGTCCAACTCCGAAATTCAATAATAATACTTATTAAAATCAAAGATTTCAAAACTTTGCATTTAAGTCCAAATTACTCAAATCCACAAAATACTTTACCTTATAAAAATAAAACCGTTTAGTTTATGAAAAGTAATTATTTAAATTAATCTCTTGAGTTTCTCAAATGCTAAATCATGCATCAATTAAATCATACCGGCTTTATAAGAATTTATCACACTAATTTGTTCGTTGAGCTCTAAACTTTATTCTTGATTTCGCCGTTGTCCGTTGAGTGTCTTGAACTTGATTTCACTTGCATAAATATTACCCTTCAAAAACTAGTCAAAATGTGAAATACAATATTTATTAAATCACTTAATACATATGTTTGTTATCATCAAAATTATATTATGCGTAGCCCTTTAGGCTAACAGTTCATTGAGCTCTCTATTAAGGAAAGTATTGTTGATGTCTATTTGTCTTATTTTCCAGCCCTTCATCACAACAAGACTAAGTATAATTCTCACAGTTGATTGTTTAACCACTGGACTAAAAGTCTCAAAGTAGTCAATGCTAGGTGTTTGATGAAACCCTTTTGCTACCAACCGTGCTTTATACTTACAAACAGAGCCATCTGCATTATACTTAATGCGAAATACCCATTTACAACCAACAATTTTAATAGCTTGAGAAGCTGGTACAAGAATTCAAGTTTTGTTTTCCATAAGTGCATTATACTCAGCCTGCATGGTTGCCTTCCACTTAGGATTTGAAAGAGCTTGAGAGACTGTAGCAGGTTCTTGTTCTCTAAGAACAGAAGAATATGCAAGAAACTTTGGCTTAAACACTTCTGCTTTTGCTCTTGTAAGCATTTGATGAGTTGGTAGTGGAGCTTAATTAAGAGATGTATGTTGATGTGGAGAGTTATGGGATATTTGTGGATGTGGAACTGAAGATTGAGAGTTATGGGAAGATGGATGAGGTGGATGAGGTGGATGAGGTGGTTGAGAAGAAGAAGAAGAAGAATGTGAGGAAGAACTAGATGAGGAGGAAGAAGCTGAAGCTGCAGGCAACTGAAGCTGTTGTATAATGGTGTCACATGAGCCTGAAGGATCATGAAGTGGAACTGACACAGAAGATACCTTAAACATAGGATATCTATATTCAGAGCAGAGGAAGAGGGCTGTTTAGAGAAAAGAGGATCAGTAGAGAAAGGGAATTCTGACTCATTAAACACAACATGCCTAGCAACATAGACAACACCTTTTGAGCTTAGGCACTTATAACCTTTGTGGTCTGTACTATAACCAATAAACAAACACTTTATAGTATGATAATTGAATTTGTGTTTGTTATAGAATCTCAAATATGGAAAACATGAACAGCCGAAACATTTTAGAAAAGCATAGTCAAGCTTATGTTTGAAAAGAACTTCATAGGGTGATTTATGTGATAGCAGGACAAAAATTGGTAATCGATTAATGAGAAAGGCAGATGTTGAGAATGCTTTCCACCAGAAACTTAGAGGTAATTTAGCTTGTGCAAGAAGAGTTAAACTTAGCTCAATAAGGTGTATGTGTTTTCTCTCTACTGTCCTATTCTGGTGATGTGTGTGAGGGCATGGATGTCTGAATAAAATTCCATGTTTTTGAAGATAAGGCACAAAGGACCTGAACTCACCCCCCCAATCTAGCTGTAGGACTTTAATGGTTGTATCAAATTATTTTTCAACTTGAGTTTGAAAAATGATAAAAACAAATAAAGCTTGAGACTTGGCTTTCAAAGGATAAATGCTGAGTATTAGAAAATGTATATTTATAAAGGAGAAAATCATCATTTTACATTTCATGTCTCACTAACAACCCTTACTTTTATGTATTTAAACTTCTTGTAATTTAATTATGTATGTTTTATTTTAATTAAGTATTTTATGTATTTTAGGGGCATCATAGTCATTTCACAATAAACGAGAGATCAAATGGCAAAACGGACATCACTTTTGAACTCAGGACGGTCGAAAACCTTAGGAGGAGCATAAAAGGAAAAATGGTAGTGTTCACATGTATGGTACTATTCACATGTACGGTACTGTCTACGTTACTGTTCACGACACTGTTCACATAGACGGATCGATGACGTGGCATTGACCGATGATGTGGCATTGACTGATGAGGTGTTACAATCCTGTTGGGCTAAAATTCTTATGCACTGTTGATTGGTGACGTGGCAGCATATTAGTGGACCAAAAATCGTGCGTACGGTACATGCATTACACAGGATTATTTTCAACCAAACCGTGTTACTGTTCAACCCGGGTCAAACCGTGTGTACTGTTCATCCACGTGGTCAAACCGTGTACTGTTGACTGATGACGTGGCGCAATCCTGAGCGTCCAAACTGTTTTTAATCCGATGGCCATGATTTACTCCATGTATCTATAAAAAAGGGGTCTCCCTCCCCTAATTTGATAGCTCTGAATCCATTTTTGGGATCCATTTTCTGTAATTCCTTCTCCATCTTGTATTTTCTACGTATTTTAATAAATTCCCATTTTACCTCTAGTTCAATTATGAGTGGCTAATTTTCTTTCAAGCTTGGGTTGAAGGTGAAGTCTCAACATGTGTCATGGGCTTTATTTGGTAAATTTACTTTCTCTTCCCATTTAATTTTTGTGGATGTTTTGACTTCTCGTCGACAAATAATACTAATCTTGTCTAGTACCGCCTTGGTTTCACCGGCCCTCTAGTACAAGGTTATTATTATTTGGCACGATAAGCCCTTAACACCATATTGATTAGAGTGTGGTTCATGAGGTGTGGATTCCCCCCTCATGATTTAATTGGTATTAATAAGGAATATTTAGCCCATGGTGCATGTTGATACGGTTTTAGATACCCAAGTACGTCATTTCAATAGAATTCTCTTCAATTTATTCTCGCCATTTTAATTTAAGTTTTAGCATATTTCAAATCATTTCCACCACAAATCCAATCACCCATTTACAAAATTAATTCTACACATTAAAATCCACCTCCTCATGGGATCGACACTCATCACCATTGATCTATATTACAATAGATTCGTGCACTTGCGAGTTCAATAAAATTTGCACAACAATAAACCCAGGTATATCTACTATAATCATCAATGAAACTGATATAGTATTTATAACCATTGAGAGAGGTGAGGCTGTTTTGTTTTCAGTTGCTCCAAAATGCAGTTTATGAACTTTTCCATATTGGCAAGCATTACAAAAATCAGGAATCTAAGTTTTATTGCTTAACTGCAAATGTTTACAACTGGTAAGTACATGTTTCATGACTTTTGAACTAGGATGACCAAGTTGCCTATGTAAGATATTTATTGAAGTGCTGGAAACTGAACTGGAATGAGACAATAGACAATTTTGAGAAAGATGTTGAACAACTTTAGCTTGAGTATTTGAACTAGTACAAGACTGCAAATCATCTAAACAATGTGACATCATAGACATAGGAATAAAACATGACTCTTTATTTACAGTTGAAAAAAAGGCTTGATGAATTTTACTTCCAGGCTCAAGTTTCAGCTTATACAGACCCTTCATAGCCACACCCTCTAGCAAAACTATCCTCTTCTTCTTGTCCTTGAGAAATGAAGTATTTCCACAAAATTCAACGATTAAGGAATTATCAGAAGTTAGCTTCAAAATGCTTAAAAGATTTTTGGTGATGTGTGGCACAAATAAAAGATTTTTTAGCAATAATTTGTGATTTCTAACTGCTAAATGAGTACTTCTTATATGATAAATATTAAGGCCATATCCATTACCAATTATAAGCTTTTCATTACCTTCATAAGGTTCACTGATGCTGAGATTGTTGAGGTCATTAGTAAGGTGGTGAGTTGCTCCACTGTCCAGGTACCAGGCATCATTCATTACAGTTTCTGTTGTTGCCATATAAGCTGACATATTTCTTTGATTGTAGCCTTGATTAAATCATTGATTGTAATTGCTTTGATGTGGATACCTCATGATTGGAACAAAATT
The DNA here is from genome assembly GCA_029721495.1 of Citrus inodora. NCBI lineage: Eukaryota > Viridiplantae > Streptophyta > Magnoliopsida > Sapindales > Rutaceae > Citrus > Citrus inodora. Next base: position 994,556 of record JAQOOB010000007.1, read on the forward strand.
CTTATTGAACCTATCCTTGTAGATATCAGCAGTGTGTCCTATGGTGAAACACACTTGGCATCTGGGTTGATATGACTGTGAAAAATTACCAGGCATTTGAGTTCTCCCACCTTGATTCCAAGGTCTTCCTCCATACATATTATTGCCTTTTTCACCTTTCCTTCCTCTATAAAAATTTCCACCTTGATTGGCTCTAAAATTTTCTTGCATCATGTATCCAGGATTTTCATATCTTGATACATCTTGATTGAAAACAAATTTTGAGTTGTATGTGCCAAAACTTTTCTTCTTATTGTTCCTTTTCTGAACAAAATTTAAAGCAAAGGCCATATTTGCATCCATAGTTTCAGCTAAAGCTTGTTGTTCTAACATTCCCTCATGCGTCATTAACATAGAGAGTGATTCTGATAGATCGAGATCTAGTCCTCTTCCTATGACCAAAACTGCTATAGGATTGAATTCTAAACTAATTCCTCCTAACACACTCCTCATAAAATCGTAGTCACTCATTGGTGCTCCTGTTGCTGCCATGCTATCTGTTATGCCTTTCATTTTGTGAAAATAGTCATAAACACTCAAATCGTTATTCTTTGTCATCATCATTTGATTCTTCAGTTGTAATGCTCTGGTTTTGTTTCGTGAGCCATAAAGTTTTTCCAGAGCTTTCCAAACTTCAAAAGAAGTTTTGCATCCGAGAACACTCTCAGTCATGGAAGAGAGTAACCAACCTAGCAGCTGCTGATCGGTTCGCTTCCATATCACAAATTCAGAGTTCGAAATCCTCTGATCTGTGTATGGTGTTGTGATTGAACCATCAATATATCCTTCTAATCCATTTCCCTGAATGGATGCCAATACTTGCATTTTCTAGATCAAATAATTTGATATGTCGAGCTTAATTGGTGTAGGAAAGGTATAGGAAATAACTATGGTTTGATTTGAGCTTGACGATGCCATCTGGCTCTGATACCAACTTAGAAATCACAGATCTTAAGCATACTGTTTGTTTGGCTAGCAGGAAAGTGACGAAAGAAGAAAGAAAAAGAACTGAATCAAAGAACTTTTATTAATCTCAAATTAGTTAATTATATTCACTTTGCAATCAACTTATACTACTAATTAACAGTAATAACAACCTTTATAACAACTATCAATTAACTATTGGTTAAGCTAGACTAAACAATAACAATCTAACTAATTTGTCCAACTTAGCTATCCAGCTCATCAATCATAGTCAAGTGAATCTCAGCCATTGATCTGTTGCTGTTGATTAAGTATCTCAACAAGAATAGAACAGAATAAAGTAGATGTTGGAATCGTGGCCAATGTTGCATATCTCTTTATATTTTGGCATTCTTGTTCCTTATTTCTGATTAGATATTTGTGTTGTAAGCCTTTAAAAAGATGAGCTTTGAATTCAATAAAGGCCTTAAGCCAATTAATATCCAACTCTCTATCTCTCCTCCTCTCCAGCCTCCTTGTTCCTTCTTCCAAAATTGCACATATTTGGATGCATCTATACTTTTGAGTATAAAAGTGAACTACTCTAAGATGGAAAGTGATGTCTTCTCAAATATTACTCTTTACTGAAGTGTTATATGGTTATACTACATGTCACCATTACACGTCTAGAGATCTCTTTTGTTGTAAATAAACTCAGCTAATTCATACAATGTCCGTTGAAGTCACATTGGCTAGCTTGCAAACGAATTTTGAGATATTTACATGGTATAAGTGATTATGGTCTATACTTCATGGCATAAGGTAAGATGATATTGACTAGTTACATTGACGCATATTGGGCAAGCAATGTGGATAATAGGACTTCAACTGGTATTTATTTAGAAAATAATCTAATTTCTTGAAGTTTAAGGAAACAAAATGCAGTGGCGAGATCCTCAACAGAATTAGAATGTCGAGCCTTAGCCAATACTACAACTAAAACACTTTAGTTATGGTGTAAGTTTTCGAAGAACTCAATATCACGACTACGAATACTCCTGTTGTATAATGTGACAATAAAGGTGCGCATAAAGATAAATGTGCACTTCGCAAGAGACATTGTAACACTCGTTGTTTTTTTTGTTATTATTATTATTATTATTATTATCATATATATATATATATATATATATATATATATATATATATATATATATATCAATCATAGAATATAATATTTTGGGTTAATGTATTCAAGGGTATTTTATTTTACTTCTTTTAAGTCTCAAATCACTTACTTTTTTTTCTATTTATTAAATACCTTATTTAGAAAGAAAATAAATTCCTTAATGGATAAGAGTTTTAAAAAGGCTTAGCCTATAAAGACCTCTTCTACGTTATTTTGTTTGTCAAAACCCTAGAGGCTAACAAAGAAAAGAATACAGTAGCCAACATAAGAGGAAATTCATTTTTTTTGAATAAGAAGAGGGGAAGATTTTGGTTGTATTCCCGTTTTCCATTAAAGGAGTTCTGGAACTTTAATTTTGTCTTGATGGTAGGAAAGAATTTATAAACCTTTGAACTTCTAATTTTATTTCTAATTCTATGTGATTGTTTGAATGATTTTACGTGTGTCATATTAATAAAATTGTGAAAAACATGATCATGTATGGATTTATGTGTTATTGGGTGGAAGTAGTGCTATTATGTTATCCTGGAAACTGTGAGCAATATATATTGAACTTCATACGACTGTTGTTTTCATTGTGTTTCATGCATAACAATTTATATATTATTAAACTAGACATCCTTATCTTTCTATCATATGTTATTGTTCAAAGGCTCATTGTATATAAATTGTTTTGATTTTTCGAATTTGGAACACTGGTATTGGAAATTTTTTATTTTTACCAGTAATTTTCACTTCTATAATTTATTTCATAAGCCAAACGACTTCTGAAAATTCGGGAAATTTTTATTACTGCACAAATATATGTCTAGTTTCTGTATTTTTAATTTCGTAAATTTTAGCTTTATATAAAAATAATTAAAAATCATAGAGTTGGGCTGCCGCAATCCTAGAAATTGTTTTCCAGAATTGCGAGGGTTGACATTAAAGCGAGTCTGGGTTACTTTTTCATCACTAAATGCCTTAAAATTGTTAATTCAAAGTTGGAATCACTATTTTCGAATATGTATAACTAAAGTTATGAATTTTTGAATCAGCAGTTCTCTATTTATATCGTCATTGGACAATTTTATTTTTATTGTGAAAAAACAATTTTCAGAGATGATTATGAACTCTAATTAATCTTGTTAAATTTTATATTGAATGCCAACATGTTTACAATAGCTTTTTTTGATATTTATGATTTTTCGACATATTTATAGCTTGATAGAAATCAACTCTTGTATGATGGTCCAATATTGTTTAGTGAATTGATGTGCTTAAGTAAGAGTGTGTGGTTTAAAGATTTTTGGGTTTTCCTATCTAGGTCAGAATTGAATAAGATATTGATAAGAATCTTGTCCTGATAATTATAGGCCAAGAGTGAGCTCATGTGATTGAGGTTATTGTTGATTGCTTTGGATCGAGATAAGTGAATTCATGCATAATGTTTATTATAAGTATAAATGTAAATATTTATGAATAAAATAATGTTTTGAAGTTATTCTAAAAATTTTTTCTTAAATTTTTTTTAAAAATAACTTTAAAATACTTGTTTTTCTATAAAATATTTTCCTTAAAAAATATTTATAAAGCTCAATGTCTTATAAGCATTTAACAAAATATTACTCAATGATTGATATTGAAAAACTGGAAACTGTTTTAAGGTTTTGGCTTATTGGTCGTAGTTACTGTTATTGAAATTATTGAACACCTAGTTGTATTGTGTGCACCTATTGACGATTATTGCGGGGTAAAGTACCCTGATTGAACTATTGGTCAGGTCACCGGGATTATAGGTGACATATTGAACTATTGACCAGGTCACCGGAATACAGGTGACACTATGTGGCATGAACAAACTGAACAAAAGAAAGGTTTTATTGATAAAAGATTTCTTACACGATTATTTATTGAAAATGATTATTACGTTATGACTTGCCTGATTATGAGTTTTACTGCACACATATGATTATAAAATGATTATTGTTTTCCTGACTTATGGTACTTCATAATAATGATTATATACTTTTTCATATTAGTAACCTTATTGATAAGTTTGCTTACCAAGTTGACAGCTCACCCCTCGTCTCCAACATTTCATAGATTGATTTTAGAGATGTGGGCTTTTGGTCTAGCGGAGAGGATTTGTTAGCTGAAAACTTTGGCATTTTCTAGATAAATTAATTATAGCTACTTTGATTATAACTTAGAGCTGGACTTTATTTTGGAGGATTAATGAGTTATTTATTATTTTAGAGACTATACTTTATTTATGGACAACATCAACTTTATGTGAGATTGGTAAAAAGATTAATGTTATAAGGTTTCATTCCAAATTCCTCTTGAAATTTTTGGGTGAATTTGGAGTGTTACAGACATTGTGGGAAAGAATAAAATTGAAGTGCGTATCATTCCTATTGCACATCAGCCTACATAAATTTTTACAAAGGCACTCAGCTATGACTGCTCTCAAAACCTTCGAAACAAGCTTCATGTTCTTCCCATAACTTTGTGGAGGGAGGGTGATAAAGTGTCAATAGTTGAGTTGGCTGCTTACTGAACAGTGTTTACATATCTGGAAGGCTGACATGGAAAGAGTTTGAATTAGCTCGAAGATAAGAGGAATCATATCGCCTGAGCTATTTATCATTGTGTTGTTATTATCGAAGATAATAATAAATTTAGTTAGATTTTTATCTTCTTCTTTTGTTCATCGTTATTAACTCTTGTACTATAAAATGACATAGAGCCTTCATGAATAAAGTGTGAGAGTTTTAATCCTGCAGCTCGTATTTTATTTTTCCGATTTATAATTATAGACATTAATGAAATTACATAGAAGGACAAAAAAAGTCTATTTAAATCGATAAGTAAAACACAAGTAATTCTCTTCGTCAATAATTTTTCTCCTATTTGCATTTTCTTCTATTATTCAAGGAGAGGAACCCTCGGCTGGAAGTGGTTATTGAACTTATTTGCGGTTTGCGTTCAAATTCAAATTTGAAGGGCTTGTATCAGAGCAGAAATGAGCGGGTTGAATGCGTAGAATTTGACTCCAGAAGAGGTATACCTGCATGCAACGAGAATAAGAAATTTATTGGGAAGAAAGGTAGTAAAATTGAAGGCAAGAAAAGTAACCAAATACCCTAGTATCCAAGCTACATGGTCTACTGCTGTGAAATTGTAAGGAATAAAAAGATAACTCCATAAAAACATCTTTTAATTTGGTTTCTTGGGTTGTAATTTTTATTTTGCAATTATGACAACCGCATTGAAGCGTCAGCCTTTGGATCATAATTTGGAAATTCAAAATATTTTGGATGTATTTCTTGTTGGATTTGAAGCCTTGAAGGTATCTGATGAAGATGCAATAAAAAATTGTATTTTTTCTTAAAAAAGAAAAAAAAACCGTTGATATAAATTTCCAGTTTGAACGAAGGAAAAAATAAAATAAAAAAGGGGTTTCATACTTTCATTAGGTATAGTCTTTATAAAAGTTATTTTTATGAATGACGGTGGTGTTATTAGAAATTTATAATAATTTTAAATCTTTAACGTAAATTAAGGAAAGGGGTTCTAAAAGATTATTGGCCTGATCGGGTGGCAAGTGGATTTACATATGCATATACATATACATATACATTACATATGTATGTGTATATGTGTGTGTGCATGTGTATGTATATGTATATGCATCATCCAAATAGCATCAAAATAAAAGTGCCATCCAAATATTTATATACACCATGTATTGAAATACTTATACAATAAGCACAGGACATTTCGGTCCTTTCATAAATTCACGAAATTCGGACAAAATCACCTTCGGTCAAACAATTACTGATTATCGATCCACGATTTTCTTTTTAAACAATATTCATCCACAGTTGAAAACTTTAGTTCCTTTATACCTGACTTCTCTATCTCAATATGATTCTGTTTCAGTTAAACCCAACGTATGCCACGGAATTTCGAAAAATTCGGATAAACTATCATCTCCTTTTATTGGAATTAAGGTTTCTGTATAGTTGGACACGTGGAAAGAAGAACTATTGAGACCAAAATCCTTCATTTCTTTGGTTTTAGGGTTGTATAATATCATCCGATTAGAGTGAGTCTGTACTAAAAGACTACCATTTTTCCAAAATCCAAGCGGCTGAAGGATTCCTTCAAAAGGTCCGGCAGTTAGTTTTTTTGTCCAATTCTTGTTTTTCATTGACCATATTTCAAAACAACTCTCTTTGGTGTCTAAAACTAGTAAAGAGATACACTCCTCGTATAACCCCATAACCACGTATACTGATTGAGGAAGACATGGCCCTTGAACCGCTTGGTATACCTCATTACCTATGTCAAACGAAAGGACCACTCGGTGGCCATTATTTCGTAACCCTAGTAACCAATAACAATCTCCATCCAAGTTTATGCATTCATTATTCCAAGGCATATGGTAATGACTCGATTTGAAACTTTCAAAATATCTCCAAGAATTAGTACCTAGTGTGTACACGGCAGTTTGTGAAAAATCATACAACTCATTATTTTTTTCATCCCATAAGGTGAATATCAAAACCAACTTGTACTCATTATTCTTGGGATCCCTTCCAAATCCAGCATTAGTACGAAAAATATTTGTATACCGAGGTAGGACGTTACGACATTTTGGGACGGTTCTACACTCTTTAGTTGCAGGGTTCCATAAAGTTAAGCGATTATTGTTACCAAATATGCAAAATATGCCATCATAAGGACCTTCAGCCTCCCCGTATACGGGCTGTAGAGGATCAAAATCTACTGAGGATAAATCAGCCAGTGATTCATCAAGGTACAAATGAAACGCCTCCAGTGGATAGGCAAATGGATCTGTTTCATCCACTACCGTATATGAAACGATTAGACGAGTATTGTTGACATTTTTAAGGTGTTCAGAGATGAACATAGAATCTTCAAACAATGTATACCAGGATTTACACACACACTTAAATCTTATTAAAGATTTCACAGGTTGCCTTAATAGAACTGCATGCACTGCATCCTCATAAAAGTTTCCAGTACTTGTCATCATCATACCGATTTTTCTTAACTTTAATATATCAATTTAATCCTTTTGCCTGCCACGAGATAAAAATGCTTCTATCAGTACGCTCTTGAGCCAGAATCAATTTTCTTCTTGTGGCTGGGGAGCAAATTAGATTGTTATGAGCTAAAATTTGTTTTAAAAAAATAAATATTCTCTCAGATAATATATAAAAGTTTTAAGATCTATATATATATAGTCACCCTCCGGTGCAGGATCTTGCACTTTAAATTAAAAACGTGTGATCCTGCAACAAGGATGTTAGATGTTATCCAATGGTTCTTTTCCTTTCTCATTTTCTTTTCAGGCAGTGATTGTCTGAACTTTAAAAAAAAAAAAAAACGAACAACCAATGCTCATCTCTGGCGGATCACACATACAAACATATATATAATCTAGAAGCCCAAGATTCATATTCAAAAGCTATTGAAGTGCGGATTATAAATGGACTTTATTTACAACAATATAAAATGGCGAATCAGATTATTTATGATATTGTAAACTCGTCCTAAATTTTAGTAAAGTCTCGGATTAGAAACTGACACACACACACACACACATATAGTCACTTGCTAATAACAAATCATTTGCTTTAATATGTTAAGGATCAAACTAATAAGAAAAATATAAACTTTAACACACTAAAAGATAAAATATACTGTATTGATGTATTTTTCTTGCATTTTAGTTTGTGTGTGTGTGTATATCTTAATTAAAAAAAAATTGAGTCGCTAAACTAATGCAATAGCTTAAATTTATGTTAAAATTTTAAGTCAAAAATTTAAGTTGACTTATAAGGATTTAAATAAGGAGAATGATGCATTTTGAGAAAGAAATCTATTATATTATTTAAGGAGAAGAAAAAAAAGAAGTAAGTGAACGAAACTAAAATCAAAGTTGAAGATAAATCTAAAGGATATTATTATGTTCTTAAAATTAAAGAAAACTCATTGTTCCCTGAAATCCCTGGCAAAAAGTTACACACGGTTGGCAGTGAAAATCCGAAAAGTTGTTTAGAGAAAGTAGAAACCAAGGGCGGAAACTGAAAACTCTGGTTACCGTAGCCGCATGAATAATGTAAAAACATTAAGTTAATTATTATCGAAGAGAATTATGATTTGCTAATGTCTATAAGAAAACAAAAATTGCAGTGAAATTATTATGAATTATGTTTATGATTTAGGAAACGTGAGTGATTGGATTATGTACCGTTGAATTATATATATATATATATATATATATATATATATATATATATATATGTATATGTATGTATGTATGTATGTATTTATGTATGTATAATGATTCTCTAGTAAAGTTATCCTTATTTTGTTAAAGTGAGGATGTCACTAACAAATAAAAAAAATACAAATTTCAATATACTAAAAAATAAAAAAATACAGCTCTCAATGTATTAAAATCAGCATTTTCTTTTTTTATATTTTAGTGTTGAAGTGAGGATGTCCTTACTAGAGAAAGAATTTGTGTGTGTGCGCGTAGATTTGAGAATCTATATCTAAATAGTTTTTCTTTAGTGCGGATGTCTGCATATTTTAAAATATAGATGTGCTGTATACACCATATGATATATATAACGAATCTACATTTTAAAAGATGCGGTTATTTACACCTAAAAATGATTATATATATTCATCTCATACGGGCGCCCTTATTTTTTTCCCAAGTGAACAAGTTATTAAACAATGGTTTTAATTTGCTAGTAAACTATATGGTTTAATAGAGTCATCATTCAAATAACTATAAAGCCATATGGCATAATATCGTGTCCGTATAAAAAATAATAATAAGTTCGCTTTTATGTATGTATGTATATGTGTTTGTACATATATTAGTCAATAAGGGTTTCCCCACTTTATTAAAGTACAAGAACACTATTATAGTTAAAAGTTTTATACACGCGCACGCACACATACACATTAATGCCTATCACAATAAGACACCATATGGTGTAAGGGCATTCCCACACTTTATTAAAGTGCGTAAACTCTCACGGAACATCATTCTCTCTCTCTATATATATTGTGATAATTTGGTGAATACTAAATAGTTTAAGAATATTTTTTTAATTTCTATATATTATAATTTAGGACATAACATGCATATTAAAAATAAATCTAAAATTTTACGGGAGCCATGGCCCATATAGTGTCCATTATGTTCCGCCCTTGGTAGAAACTCTCTAAGATAATGCGAAAATTAAATCTCAATCTTTAAATAAATTCAACGGCTGAGATATAGGGTTTGGATAAAAAATTTTGTCAGCGCCTCTTCATAGGAAAACCACTAATATATACATGCATATACATTCCTTCATATAAATGCAAAAATGCAGATTTTATGTGGATTTGTTATTACACCATATATATATATATATATATATATATATATATATATATATATATATATATATATATATATATATATATATATATATATATATATGTATATGTATGTTTGTGTGTGTGTGTGTGTATGTAATGCTTAGATATGGATTTCTTACGGATTCATTATTTACTCCACATATATATATATACATATATACATATATACATACATACACACACTCCATTGTTTTTATAGAAAAAATACAGTATAAATATTTTAATTTTAGCTAGAATTACTCCATACCTGTATCTTGCTAGAGATTTGACTTTGGTAGCAGCAATGCTGTTTAATATCTTGCTTATGATCTTCAACGTGACGAAACGTAATTCTTTCTTATCGATTAAGTTTACTCCATGAGCTTCTACGAATTTGGAAAAAAGTATTCTCAAGGAACGATGAGGTTAAATTTGAACGGAGGTTTCAAATTGAAAAGAGATTTGATGGCATAAGAAAAATTGTTGGAAATTAAAATAGAAAACTCGTGGATGGGCAATAAATTCGGAAGCAGACTAACTATAAGAAAACTATCAGAACTTTACATTTGTATGTGATTGGTCTTTTTGTTTTAAGCAAAATTAATTAATTAATACGAAAAAATTGATGACAGCTTTTGATTTTCTTCTATAGGTGGAAAAAAAGACTGGGGAACTGAATATAAATTGGAAAAATCGATTGACTTAATTAAATAAATAAAAAAATCCACCGAAAATTGAATAATCAGAAAATAAATATCCTTTTAGGTTAAAACTTGAATAAAACGAACCCAACCAGATGCAGTACGTTCCGGTTTGGTTTGATTCGATTCATTATCGTTGTTATATTTATTTGTTTCAGTTTAGTTTTACAAAATAACTTAAATGAACCGAATTATGTTTACCTCTATTTTCTTGCAGTATATGTGGAACACACCTTTTTTTTTATTATAGTTATTATTAGCTATTGAACATTGGGTCATTGTAAGATAAAATTCGAATAAGAGAAAAAAAATCACTAAATCAGAATAAAATAAATAAATATTGGCAATTGGTATGAATTATTTTGCTGTGAATTTTCAAGTATGGACACCTTTACGCCATGGTGGTGCTTTCGGTTATTTCTAGAAATTCATAAATTATATATGTTTTTTACATAGCATTTATTTTTTCATTTGAAATCTGAATAGGTCTGAAGGGGTCTGAATGTAAATTTTTGGATGATATGATTGTTTTTCTTTTTTTAATATCTAAATAAAAGTGACGTTCTTGTTTGTTTTAATACATAAAAAAATATTGACTTAGTTATTTGACATTTATATTCTTATAAGTCAAAATGAATAAAGAGATTTAGTTTTATAGTTTAAATATGTACGTCTAATAGAGATATTGTTAGGATATAGTATTTACATCACATTAAGACATAAGTTACATATTAAGCAAATTTAAAAAGACTTAGAAATTAATAAAATTTCAGACTTCAAACGTTTAACAAAAAGCCCTTGAATTCATTGATCTGATTTAGTTATGCTTGGCTGTTTCATGTCTTTCAACGACGTTATTAATTGCTATGGTAAAAAATAAAATAAAATAAAATAAAATAAATACATTAGAGAATGAGATGTTGTACTTGATTTATGTCGCAATAAAGTAGTTCTAGAGGATTGACTTTTAGTATGTGAACGAAGAAGTTCTATAACTTTGGGAGAGATAGGAGAGAAGACATGTGAGTAAAATGGTAAATAATATAGAAAGAGAAGATAAGACGAAAAAAACAATGAATATAGATGAGAGAACATTCATGATGCGAGAAGGCAAGATGAAAAAAAATGAATATAGATGAGAGAACATTCGTGGTGCATTTAGGGGTGGCAATTGATTGGGTCAGGCTCGAGCTTACACTATATTTATTAGAGAAAATTACCCTCCAGTAATTGTGGTCTAGTTTCACTCACTGTTGACAAAGAATGTTTCTACATTATTTAGTGGACAACTTTGCTACATTGTCAACAATAGGACTATTATCACCTAGCACAACATGTTCTTGAAACCACATTTGACAGAAGATTATTTTCCCCCACACAATGAGTGCTTGATACTATATTTATTAGAATTAGACTCATGATGAATGGAAATACTCCCTCATAAATTAATTGGAATTAAAAAAGAATATTAAGCCCATGATGAAATGTTAAGTGTGAATCCAAAGATTCGAGCACTTCATTTGAAATGTTCCATCTTTAATTTATTCTCGCTATCTTTTTAATTTAAATACTACTCAAAATTTAAATCCAACCAATAATATATATTCTTAATTTTTTTGAGTTGAAGATGGCTGAATATGGAGTGTAATGCCTCTAGAAACGCATCTTCTTAAGTTTTAAAAAAAAAACATTTTCGTTTTCTATCATTTTCTAATTAGTTTTTCTGCATCATTTTCACATTTCTACATGCATATTTTCCTTTCATGTTTAGAATAGGTTGGGGGGTAGGATGTTGTTTAAAAAAAAAATTTGTGTGATTTGTTTTAACATTGGATGACATGATTAATTTCAAATTTTAGTATTTGTATTATCTTTGGTCTTCAGTGATGTTACACTATATTTGCTACTCTATATGTTGATGTCGGAGACAAATATGAGTTGTTTGAAGGAATGAACATGTCATAATAAGTACCAAGTGAGTTTTTGAGCCTATCATTTTTCTTGGAGAGTAACACTTTTGCCCATTCTTTATACAGCTTAGTAGTTTATTATTGTATACATGATCTCTAGATTTCTTTTGAGTTAACCATTAAAAAAAAAGATGAAAAAAAAGAAAAAAATGTGTGTTGCTATATTTGGAGGTCCATCTAACTAGTAGATATGGAAGGTTATTTAGAGCCCTAAAAGACGATGGAAATGCCATCTATGGTCCGTTTGAGCCTTTCTAGCCATCCCTTTTATCAAATATCCATAGTTAACCTTTTTGAGCCTTAAAAAAAAAAACTTTTCTTTGTCAAACTTATCATCTTGACCCACTCCGATTTGGAGTATTACCCAATATCTTACAAGTTCCATCACCTATTTATGTTTGAGAAAAATGTAAATAAATATTTTGTATTGTGAAGTTATGCTAAAAAAAAATTGTTGTTTCAAAAAAAAGAGAAGAAAAAAAAACAATAATAGGTGAAATCCACCTTGCAACTTCCAAAAAAAAAATTTCCTCTGCATTTTTCTCAAACATACACTTTGTTTTCCTTATTTCCCTTTTTTGTTAACCATGTCCCTAGCCTACGTTACGTCCTAATAAAAGTCTTTCTTTATTTTAGGGAACTATAGTTTGAAGTACAAGCTAGTTATATGGGCTAAAAAGATGTAGTGGTGCAAAAAAAATTTAAATAAATAAATAAATAAATGAGGTTGACTCGCATTTTTATTTGACTTGAGATCGTATTATTTCTAAGCTGAGGGCATATTTCTTTCATCTTGGTGAGAGCACGTGATATCATTTTTTTTATTATTTTCTCTCAATTACCATTCATTGGAGTGACTATTTATATTAGGTTTAATTTCTTTGTGACAGTGTCACTACTTCCAGTGAGATTTTGGGGTTTGACATATCATTCTTAAAAGTAGCTATGACAAAGTCTACTAGGCTGATTCATGTGGATGGTTGATGTGGGTGTGATGTTTCTTTAGATTGAAGATAATGCTTATACTTTTATTTGATTGTTATCATTAGTCTGATTAAATAAACACGAGTGTTTAAAAAAAATCATTTTGGATTTCAATTTTGTTTTCGCTTTATTTGCTATGGACTAGCAATACGCTGGTTGGGGGTGTGTTGAGTGTTAAAAAATACATATTTATAAAGGAGAAAATCGTCATTTTACATTTCACGTCTTACTAACAACCCTTACTTTTATGTATTTAAGCTTCTTGTAATTTAATTATGTATGTTTTATTTTAATTAAATATTTTATGTATTTTAGGGGCATCATGGTCATTTCATAATAAACGAGAGATCAGACGGTAAAACGGACATCACTTTTGAACTTAAGACGGTCGAAAACCTTAGGAGGAGCATAAAAGAAAAAATGACACTGTTCACATGTACGGTACTGTCTACGTTACTGTTCACGATGCTGTTCACATAGACGGATCGATGACGTGGCATTGACCGATGATGTGGCATTGACTGATGAGGTGTCACGATCCTGTTGGACTAAAATTCTTATGTACTGTTGATGATGACGTGACAATATATCAGTGGACCAAAAATCTCGCGTACGATGCATGCATCACACAGGATTATTTTCAACCAAACCGCATCACTGTTCAACCCGGGTCAAACCGTGTTATTGTTTATCTACGTGGTCAAACCGCGTACTGTTGACTGATGACGTGGCGCAATCCTGAGCGTCCAAACTGTTTTTAATCCGATGGCCATGATTTACTCCATGTATCTATAAAAAATGGGCCTCCCCCCCCCCCCCAATTTGATATCTCTGAATCCATTTTTGGGATCAATTTTCTGTAATTCCTTCTCCATCTTGTATTTTCTACGTATTTTAATAAATTCTCATTTTGCCCCTAGTTCAATTATGAGTAGCTAATTTTCTTTCAAGCTTGGGTTGAAGGTGAAGTCTCAACATGTGTCATAGGCTTTATTTGGTAAATTTATTTTCTCTTCCCCACTAGTTTTTGTGGATGTTTTGACTTCTCGTCGACAAATAATAATAATCTTGTCTAGATACCGCCTTGGTTACACCGGCTCTGTAGTACAAGGTTATTATTATTTGGCACGATAAGCCCTTAGCACCATATTGATTAGAGCGTGGTTCATGAGGTGTGGATTCCCCCCTCATGATTTAATTGGCATTAATAAGGATTATTTAGCCCATGATGCATGTTGATACAGATCCAGATACCCAAGTACGTTATCTCAATAGATTTCTCTTCAATTTATTCTCGCCATTTCAATTCCAATTTTAAAATTTATTCTCGCCATTTCAATTCCAATTTTAGAATTTATTCTCGCCATTTCAATTTCAATTTTAGGATAATCCAAATCATTTTCACCACAAATCCAACCACCCATTTACAAAATTAATTCTATGCACAATTAAAATCCACCTCCTCGTGGGATCGACACTCGTCACCATTAGTCTATTCTACAATAGATTCATGCGCTTGCGAGTTCAATAAAATTTGCACAATACTAACCACATCAGTCCAGAACATGGTAAAAGAGAAGCAATCTGTACAACTTGTTACAGCCCATCAGTTTAGGCACTCACCACTCTTTCTTCAAAGATTCCAAAAACAAAAACAAGACAAGTAATTCAACAAATTCTTAAAAGTGTTGAAACAGCTACATATCAAAATTTCTTTTGTGGAAGCTTTAGAACAAATGCTAAATTATGTGAAATTATTGAATGATATTTTGGCAAGGAAAATAAGACTTGGAGAGTTTAAAATAGTTGCTCTGATATAAGAATGTAGCTATATGCTTCAAAACATGATACCTTAGAAACTGAAAGATCCAGAAAGCTTTATAATCATATGCTCTATAAGAACTAAATACAGTAGTAAGGCACTCTGTGATTTGGGAGCTAGCATCAATCTCGTGCCTCTATCAGTGTTTAAACAATTGGGAGTTGGAGAAGTTAGACTATCAATAGTGGCTTTACAACTTGCTGATAGATCTCATACTTATGTAAAAGGCAAGATTGAAGATTTATTGGTGAAGGTGGATATAATTATTTTTCTAGTGGATTTCAGAGTGCTGGACTTTGAGATAGATAAAGAAGTACCAATCATTTTAGGTTGACCTTTTTTAGCTACAGGAAATACTCTAACTAATGTGTAGAAAAGAGAACTGAATATGTGGGTTAATGATCAGCAAGTTACATTTAATGTGTTAGATGCCATGAAGAGTCTTGATGATGTTGAAGACTATAATTTTATCCGTGTTGACAATTTTACTGTAGTAGAGAGATTAAACAATTACTGCAATAATGAAGAACTCAAGGCTGTAACATTTGAAGAACATGAAGATGAAGAACTTGAAACAGCTCACATAGCATAGTTAGGAAAAAAGCTATTAACATATATGTTCATTAAATTGATTTTGATGATAACAAACTTTAAATGTGTTTGATTAAAATGTTCGAGTTTTTCATTAATAAATAATTTCTCAAAAGCCGTATAATCTTTCTAAATGTGGTCATGAAAGATGGATAATTGTTAAACTTTAATCGGAAAATAATTCCCTGCGAAATTTGGTTAAAATTGTGATTCTGGAAACAAACGGTGAACCGTTAACTTTGAAACGGTTAACAAATAATTTCTAGAGATAGGGTAATTCTTTAAACTCGAACCAGTTAGTAAAAATGGATAATGCAAGTATGATGGGAAGGTTACTAAAATTAAACGGCAAACCATTTATATCAAACGGTTAACCGATCATTTCCAGGATGAAATTATGTGCTAACCTTGAACCGTTGAACGAAAACAGACAAGCCTATTTTATTTTGCAGGCTATTGGAAATAACTGGCAAACCATTAATCTCGAACGGCTAACCAATAATTTCCATAATATCATTTCATGCTAATCTTCAACTATTTAGTAAGAATGGATAGCAGAAATTTATTTTGTAGGTCTCTGGAAATTAACGGCAAACCGATAGTGGTCAACCATTTATTTGAATTTCAGTTCAATGCTCATTTGGGCCAGTCAAAATGGTTAACCGATAACATTTAACGGCGATCTGATTTCGTGCAGAAAGTCAACAACAGCTATATTTCATCTCCAATTATAAATAAGCTCAATCAAATTCAAACAAAGGTTGATCACAACGTTATCATTGAGCTTATAATCGAGAATACAACATCTATTGAGCTTAAAAATTCATTATTGTTTCATTTATTCACATATTGGGTATTGATTTGTAATCATATATATTGTGTGAGAGAAAACTAAATTTGTAATATTTGTTTTGAGTGATTGTAAATGTTGGAATACATTTGGGTTAAGAGATTGGGGATAATCTCTTGGTGTAAAGGTTGATTGACACCTTTGAAGACAATTGTAAGTGTTCTTGAAGCCTTGAAGGCTTAACTAGTGGAATCCTCAAGCCCGGTGCGCTTGGAGGCGTTGCTGTAGGCAAGGTTGGCCGAACCACGTAAAAATCTCTGTATTTGAATCTCTCATCCTTTATCTTTTTATATTTTGATTGATTTACTTATTGTTGCTTTAAATTTGTTTTATATTTGAATTAAGTTTTGTTTAAGTTTTCCCAAATTTTTAAAAACCCAATTCACCCCCCTCTTGGGTTGCTTAGATAGTATTTCATTTGGTATCAGAACGAGGTTCTCTTATTAAGACTTAACCGTTTAGAGTAAAAGATCCATGGTAACCTAAAATGACTCTACCTTCAGAGAAGGACAATCCACAACTAGGCCACAATTCTTTAATGGTAATGACTACCCATATTGGAACACTAAGATGATAATCTATTTGCAAGCCCTAGATTACAAAATTTGAGAAGTTCTTTGTGATGGTTCATTCATACCTTTGACTAAAAATAAAGTAGGAGATGATATTCCAAAACTTTTAAGTCAATGGAGTAAGTTAGAAAAGAAAACGATATCTTTAAACTCCAAGACAATGAATGCTCTGTTTTGTGCTCTTAATAAGAAAGAATTTCATAGTGTATCTAGGATTGAGAGTGCTCAAGAAATATGGAATAAACTTGAGGTTGTCTATAAAGGGACAAATCAAGTTAAAGAGTAAAAAATCACTAGGTGCACTCGCCAATACGAATTGTTCCAAATGGAATAAAATGAAAGTGTGTATTCTATGCAGACACGATTCGTAGACATAGTGAACACCTTAAGAGTCCTAGGAAAGAATTTTTCGAATAGCGAGAAAGTGGAGAAAATCATTAGGTCACTTTCAAAAGAATGGAGACCTAAGATGACTGCCATTGAAGAAGCCAAAAACTTAAATACTTTACCTATTGATAATTTAATTGGCTCTCTCATTTCATATGAAGAAGATTTGGCAGTAGAAAAAGGGCATGAGAAAAAGAAGAAAAGCATTGCTCTCAAAGTTTCAAAACATGAGAATGATGAGGAAAGCGAGCTGGATGATGAAGAGCTAGTTATGTTAACTAGAAGATTCAGAAAATTCTACAAGAAAACTAGTGAGCAGAGAAAGTTCAGAAACTTCAAGAATCAAAAGGAGAAGAATGAGTCAATCACTTGCTATGAATGTAAAAAGCCTGGACACATACGGTCTGAATGTCCTCTTGTCAACAAGTTCAAGAAGAAAGCAATGGTAGCTATATGGGATGATATTTGAATTAACTTTTGTTTAAGTTTTCCTAAATTTTTAAAAACCCAATTCACCCCCCCCATTCTGGGTGGCTTAGATAATATTTCAAAAGCAACCCGTGAGAACTGACAAGCACTTTGAATCTCTAAATCTTTCAAATAGGGAAGTAAAACCTTTTATTTCCTCTATTAAGTCACCTCTTGTTTCTGAATTGAAGTTTTTGTCTTCACATTTGAAGTATGTTTATCTTGGTAACAATGACACACTTTTTGTAATCATTTCATCTTTTTTTAATGCAGAACAATAAAAGAGCTTGGTCGATGTACTGAGGAGACATAAGAAGGCCATTAGATGGAGGACCATGTCAGATATCAAAGGAATCAGCCTGTTGAGTACTGGAGAATGCATACTTATGCAGAGTAAAATTATTATTTTATGCTTCAAGTCTTACTAACATTTTCACTTTTACATGTTTAAATCCTATTATGTGTGTTTTGTTATAATTTAAGTATTTTATGTATTTTAGGGATACTAACAAGAAGTCGAACAGTGAAACAAATGGTATTTTTGAACTCAGAATGGTTAAAACCTTAGAAGGAGCGTAAAAATGTATTCAGTATTGTTCACATATATAGTACTATTCATAAGTACGACACTGTTCACATATACGATATAATGATATGGCATTGGTTGATGATGTGGCACCATCCTATTAGACCAATGATGTGGCATTGACCGATGATGTGTAGGATGTTATTAGACAAAAATAGTGATGTGGTATTGACCTATGAAGTGATAACATCTTATTGGACCGAAATACTGATGTGGTGTTGATTGATGATGTGTTCCAGCCAATCAAAGCTTGCCACGTGCCGCAATCCTGAGCGTCTGAATTGTTTTCATCTAATGGTCGTGATTTATCTATTATATCTATAAATAGAGTGCTCCCTCCTAATTTGAACCCTTGGATCCATTTTTAAGCTCAATTTTTTGTAATTTTTCTCCATCTTGTATTTTATTCATATTTTAGTAAAATTATTATTTTCGCCCTAGGTTAATTATGAGTGGTTAATTTAGTTTCAAGCTTAGTTTGAATGTGAAGCCTCAACATAATCCATGGGCTTAATTAGGTAAATTTATTTTCTTTTTATCTCTTATTTATGTGGTTGTTTTGACTCAGTGTCTCCTATATAGATTTGCACGGTATACCAACTCCCTAGTGAAGGATCGTTACTGTTTGGCACAATGAGCACTTAGCATCATATTAATTAAAGACAAAATTCCCCTCTACTATTTTGTGGGTTGTCTTGACTCAGTGTCAACAGAGAGTGTATCTAAGCTATTTAGTGGATGGTCTTGCCACGTTGTTAATAGAAGGATTACTATTGTCTAGCACAATGGTTTCTTGACACCACACTTAGTGGAAGATCATTACCTTTTGCGCACTAAGTGCTTGATACTATATTTATTAGAGTGAGGATTATGAAGAGTAAAAAGTACCCCCCTCAAGAGTTAATCGAAACTAAAAAAAAAATATTAAGCACGTGGTGAATGTTGAGTGTGAATCCAAAGACTCAAGCATTTCATTTGCATTGTTTTCATCTTTAATTTATTCCTATCTTTTTATTTTAAATCTTAAGATAAAAAAATCACTTCCAACCAACTCACATGTATACCTAAAAAATCAAACATGCACATAACTAAATCTACCTCCTTGTGTGATCAACACTCATCACTATAAAATCTATTCTACAATATATTTTTATGCTTATGAGTGCAATAAAATTTGCACAATACAACCCTTTTATTGCCTTTCATAGATCAGATGCTGGAAAGACTTGCTGGAAAATAATACTACTGTTTCTTGAACGGATATTCAGGTTACAACTAGATTTCTATAGCACCAGAGGATCAGAAGAAGACAACATTCACTTGTCCCTATGGAACCTTTACCTTAAAAAAGATGTCATTTGGCCTGTGCAATGATCCAGTAAATTTCCAGAGATATATGATATATATATTTTCAGATATGGTTGAGCAAACACTTAAGGTATTCATGGATGATTTCTCAGTTTTTGGGGAATCGTATGATGACTATTTGCATAATCTAGAAAATGTGCTTAAGAGATGTGAGGAGACAAACTAAGTGTTAATTGGGAAAAGTATCATTTCATGGTACAAGAAGGGATAGTCCTAAGTCATAGGGTCTCTAGAAAGGGAATATAGATGAATAAGACAAAAATAGAGATAATTGATAAACTTTCATTTCCTACTAAGTCAAGGGCATTAAAAGTTTATTAGGTCATGCTGGGTTCTATAGAAGATTTATTAAGGATTTTTCCAATATCCAAACTTTTATGCATGTTGTTGGGGCATGACTAATAACTCTATGAAATGAGAGTTATCATGGCACTTTTAGGCTTAAATCAATACTACTTAGAGAGTAAATTATGTGTTTCTATTGCATTTTTGCTACATTTTGCATAAATAATCATTTTAGTCAGTCTTAATAAGTTTTGCTCGATTTAAAGTAATTTGTGCTCAAATTGTGTGCATAATTGTAGGTTTCCAGAAGCTTATAATTCATGGAAGGAATGCTATGCAATAGGCTTACAAAAATAAGGAAAGAACATGGCTACAAAAGAGTTGAAACAAATCTGAAACAGTGCAGTTGCTGTAACTATTGTTGTAGCAACCATTGTTGTAGCAATCCTGGAACAACGACAGAGAAAATTCTGCTCGGGATAACTGCAGAATTGCGATCTGCAGTTTCCTAATCTGACTTATGTGAGCCCTAGGTGTTGAGTGTTAGAAAATACATATTTATAAAGGATAAAATCGTCATTTTACATTTCAAGTCTTACTAACAACCCTTACTTTTATGTATTTAAGGTTCTTGTAATTTAATTATGTGTGTTTTATTTTAATTAAGTATTTTAGGGGCATCATAGTCATTTCACAATAAACGAGAGATCAAATGGCAAAACGGACATCACTTTTGAACTCAGGACGGTCGAAAACCTTAGGAGGAGCATAAAAGGAAAAATGACATTGTTCACATGTACGGCACTGTCTACGTTACTGTTCACAACACTGTTCACATAGACGGATCGATGACGTGGCATTGACCGATGATGTGGTATTGACTGATGAGGTGTCACGATCCTGTTGGACTAAAATTTTTATGTACTGTTGATAGTGACGTGGCAGCATATTAGTGGACCAAAAATCTCGCGTACGGTACATGCATCACACAGGATTATTTTCAACCAAACCGCGTCACTGTTCAACCCGGGTCAAACGGTGTTACTGTTCATCCGCGTGGTCAAACCGCGTACTGTTGACTGATGATGTGGTGCAATCCTGAGCGTCCAAACTGTTTTTAATCCGATGGCCATGATTTACTCCATGTATCTATAAAAAGGGGCCTCCCCCCCCCTAATTTGATACATCTGAATCTATTTTTGGACTCCATTTTCTGTAATTCCTTCTCCATCTTGTATTTTCTACGTATTTCAATAAATTCGCATTTTGCCCCTAGTTCAATTATGAGTGGCTAATTTTCTTTCAAGCTTGGGTTGAAGGTGAAGTCTCAATATGTGTTATGAGCTTTATTTGGTAAATTTATTTTCTCTTCCCCTCTAGTTTTTGTGGATGTTTTGACTTTTCGTTGACAAATAATAATAATCTTGTCTAGTACCGCCCTTGTTTCACCGGCTCCCTAGTATAAGGTTATTATTATTTGGCACGATAAACCCTTAGCACCATATTGATTAGAGCGTGGTTCATGAGGTGTGGATTCCCCCCTCATAATTTAATTGGCATTAACAAGGATTATTTAGCCCATGATGCATGTTGATACGGATCCAGATACCCAAGTACGTCATCTCAATAGATTTCTCTTCAATTTATTCTCGCCATTTCAATTCAAATTTTAGAATTTATTCTCGCCATTTCAATTCCAATTTTAGGATAATCCAAATCATTTTCACCACAAATCCAACCATCCATTTACAAAATTAATTCTACACACAATTAAAATCCACCTACTCGTGGGATCGACACTCGTCACCATTGATCTATTCTACAATAGATTCGTGCACTTGCGAGTTCAATAAAATTTGCACAACACTAGGCTTCCGTTTACCCTAATTTTCAAGTATAAAAGAAGTACACATCATAAGGATTAGGGAGGGCCGTCACCCAAGGAGAAAAACACAAAGAAACAAAAGAAAAACAAGATTCAAGAGAGAGATTAAGGGCTGTACAAGAGGAAAAATTGCAGAAATCAATTGGGAGCTCAATCCTTCTTATTCTTCTCTTACTTTCTCGTTTTCTATTTATTTATGAGGATGTGTTTCATGGCTGAAACTTTATTCTTTATTTTTCTTTTGCAAACCATGAACTAAATTTATTTGTGGTTGAGTGATAAACAATTGTTTATTAACTGAATATATGTGTTGCTGCATGTTTGCTGTAGCAGTTTATTTTGATAGTATTTATGTTTATTTATTATTTCAGTTGATCACCCATTTAATGATACAAGTTAGGAGAGAGCAGCAAAATGGCTTATCTTAGTGGAACATATCAGAACAATACTCGATCTTAAATTGAGTTTTCCGAATTGAGTTTTACTTTAGTCCCAAAAGGGCCATGCTTAATTTAAGATTAGTGATGAACTAGACATAGGGATTCACCTTGTAGGGTAAATAAAACCTAAGCTTGTAATGCTATATCTTATGTTGGCGTAACAATTGATCACTGTTAGGTTGCATATAGATATAAGATATCCAACATGCGACGGCTAAGGATACATAAGGATTCTGCCCAGTACTGTAGCAGATGCTGCAGCAACCGAGCCAAACATTAGAAAAAAAGTCAATACCATTAAGAGAGTTTATTCACTTAACTACTATATACTCCCATTAGTTTTATCCTTGAGTTTGACGTGATAGTTTACTTTGTTGCATTTATTTATTGCGTTTTTATTTTAATTAGTACATTAGTTTCATTAATTGTTTATTTTATTTTAGCACAAAATCTGCACTGTTAAGATTGTTGTAGCAAATCTGATAACATCAATCCCTGTAGAGACGATCTTAAATACTCATCACTTTATTACTTGTTGTGTACGCTTGCACATTGACACCAATAGCATTAGTATTTATACATCAACAATGACCGACCCTTCAATTTTAATGAAAATTACCTAAAGGCTTTTGTGGAGTTTAAGAAAGCCCTTATTACAGCATAGTTGTTGTAGTATCCGATTGAAGTATGCCCTTTAAGTTAATGTGTAATGCTAACGCTACTCTATTAGAGCAGTGCTAGAGTAGAGGAAAGACAATATTTTTTACTCCATTTATTATGCTAGCAAGGCCTTAGCTGATGCACAACTTAACTATATTACCATTGAAAAAGAGTTGTTAGTAGTTGTTTTTGCATTTGATAAATTCAAAGCTTATTTGATTAACACCGAAGTGACTGTTTATACAGGCCACTCAGCTATAAAGTATTTGATTTCAAAGAAAGATGTCAAACCAAGGTTGATTAGGTAGATTCAATTACTGCAAGAGTTTGACCTAGAGATCAAGGACATGAAAGGTATTGAGAATCAAGTAGCAGATCATCTCTCAAGGCTGAAAACAGATGCAAGCATTTTAACTAAGTAAGACATAACAGAAACTTTTCCTAATGAGTAGTTGCTGATGATATAGCACACACAAATACTGTAGCAATCTAAAATTTTCTTGGTATACAGATTTTGCTAATTACTTAGTGAGTGGATTACTATCACCTGATTTGAGCTACCAACAAAAGAAGAGATTTCAATATGATGTCAAAAGCTATTAGTGGGATAACCCTTACTTGTACAAAATGTGTTCAGACCATATGATCAGAAGTTGTGTTCCTGATGAAGAAATTTCAGACATTCTTTAGTCTTGTCATGCTACAGCATATAGTGGACATTTTTTAGAACACATAACAACAACAAAAGTTCTTCAATCAGTTACACTAGAGGAAGCCAAGTGCTCAATATCATCCCAAAAGCTTTAAAACCTCTAGAATGCCTGCTCGAATCACCAATTAGAGAAGAGCTAGTCATCTCAAGTACCAAATGTCAAATCATGCTGACACCTTCATTTTCTTGCCAGAAAATCTTGCAACTCTAGAGGTACTGATTACATTCGCATCTTGGGCACAGTTGAACATTTATCAAGAACCCATCGGTTTGTTAAATTTTAATAATTTTTATGATGACTCGATAACATTTCTTAACCATGCAATAACAAATCATTTTATTCTTTTCACAACAAAGCAGTTCTGTATTTTTTATTTTAGTGCTAACGAGTTACTTTACTTTTACAAGTTTATAGACCAGAGCCAGATCTCAGGACCTTTGTGCTGGATTGGTCAACTAATAATGGTAGCAGTAACAATAATAAGAAGTGAAAATTATATTTAACCTTCCATTTATAAATATTTTCTTATGTCATAGCATTAAGATGATGTCTTCTAAACTTTACTTCTTTTTTGTCTCAATGTCTTATTCTAGTAGGGGAGAGAATAATTACAATTGTGGAATAAATGATAGTTGTGTTATTGCTATTTACAAACTTTTTTAAATTTTATAATCGAAGATGACCGAATATGAAGTATAATTACTCAAGAAATGCATCTTCTTAGTCTTAGTGTTTAGTTAAAAAATAAAAAGATAAAAATAAATAAATAAAATTTAAGGCATTTTGGTGATCTTTTGACATTTAATGACATGATGACTTCTAAATTTTAGTATTTGTATTATCTTTGGTTTTGAGTTATGTTGCACTATGTTTGCCACTTTCCATAGTGATGTTGGTGACAAATGCGAATTGAGGAATTTGATAAGTGAAATTGATTGAGTGATTTGAAGGAATGTACATGATCTCTATCTTTTTCTTTTGAGTCAACCAATTAAAAAAATCAAATAAAAAATTTGTGTGTCATTACATCTAAAAGTCCATTGGACTACTACTTATGAAAGAATATTTAGAGTCCTAAAAAATGACAGAAAGACCATCTTTGATCTGTTTAAGCCTTTTTTAGCTATCCCTATTGTGAATTATCCATAGTTGTTCCTTTTGAGCTATGTATATATATATATATATGTGTGTGTGTGTGTGTGTGTGTGTGTGTGTGTGTATGTATATATAAACTCTTTATTTGTTAACCTATCATCCTATCTAACTCTAATTTGGAGCATTACCTTATATTTTATGTTTTCCATTACCTATTTTTGTTTGAGAAAATTTTGAAGGATTTTTCTTTTTTAAAAAATTTATTCATATATATATTATGCATTGATAATTAAAAAAAGAGAGAAAACAAGAAATAAATAAATAAAAGCACCTTCCAATTTCCAAAAAGATCTTTATTTTTTCTCAAATATATATTTTATTTTTTCGATTATCCCTTCTTTATTAGCCATTTTCTCAGCCTATGTTACATCTTAGTAAAAGTCCTTTTTTGATTTTAAGAAACTATACTTTGAAGTAGAAACTGATTATACATAGTAAAAAATGTGGTGATACATAAAAAAATAATATTAGTTCGACTAGTAATTCACTTGACTTGAGATCATATTATTTTCTAAGCTATGAACATTATTCCTTCATATTGGTGAGTAGTGTGTGTAATCTCTAATCTTATAGGTTTCAATGTACAAGTGTACACAATAAGTAATATACTCATAAGTATTCAGATCGTCTCTACAGGGATTAGTATTATTAGATTTGCTACAGCAACCTTAACAGTGCAGTTTTGTTCTAATTAAAAATAAAACAACTAATGAACTAATAAAAGTGCAGTAAAGAAAATTCTCTCGTCAAACATAAGGATAAAACCAATAGGAATGAAGTAGTTGAGTGAATAAATTCACTTAATGGCATTGACTATTTTTTCAATTACAATACTATTTGTTGGTGGTAAAATTGTGGGGAATGGCAAATGTAGAGAAATACGACAATAATGGTAGAACTTTATTATGTAAAGTAATGTGTTTACAACTAACTCTGTATGTAGGAAGAAACTGCAGAAATTTTGCGCGCTTCAAGGCACGTTACAAATGTCGCTTTCCTTAAGACGTTATTTTCCCCCACCAATTGAGTGATGCACATGGGTTAAGCAAATACGCCTCCAGGATACAATGAAGCACTTGTTTGTTTGCTTGCGTTGTGCATCAACGAAAACAAACCAGAATACTCTTGAATGTTGCAAGCCTGCCAAGAAACAATATATTGTTCCTGCAGAAAACAATATATTGAAATGTGAATGCACAAAAGAAATGGGTGTTTTGTGTTGAAATTCGTACTAGAAATGAATGCTAAGAAAATAGTGGTGTAGGATCATTCATTTCATGTCTAAATGGCTTAAACATGACCCCTATTTATAGATATACTTGTGCCCCCTCATTTGGGTTATCATCTTTCATGATACCCCTTCATTCATGGCCATTGGATCTAGATTTAATTTTAATCAATGGTCCAAATAGAACCATCACCATTTCAAATAAAATGTCACTATGAAATGATGCATCTCTAAGTGAAATGTTGCCATGAAAAGTTATATCATTTAGTAAAAAGATACGTTTTCTACAAGAAACAATTAAATGGACATGTCCTTACAACAAGACATCATTTAATTAGACATGTCTTTAGTGAAAGGTACATTTTCTATAAGGCACAATTAATAGGACATGTCTTTACCATAAGACACATTTATTTTGAAAATTTTCCAACACTATTGCTATAATATCTACTACAGCATTGGGCAGAATCCCTCTTGCATCCTTAGTTATCGCCTGTTGGATATCTTATATCTAATGCAACCTAACGGTGACCAATTATTACGCCAACCAAAAGACACATCAAACAAACCAGGAGATATAGATATGTTGATCTTATTGCATATGCTTTAGCAGCTGCACATAAGATTGATGATGACGAGCTAAAGATCTTCAAAGAGGTAGTCCAAGGCAAGTTCAGTAAAAAGTGGCCGGAAGCCATGAATGAAGAAATTTTATCTCTTTATAAAAACAACACATGGGAACTCGTTAAGAGACTTGAAAACAGAAGAGTTGTTGACTATAAATGGATCTTCGGAGCAAAAGAAGGGTTGACAGGTTCTAAACCAAGGAAATACAAAGCAATACTAACGGCTAAGGGGTATACACAGAAGGAATAGGCTCATTTGAAGAATGTTTTCTCTCCAGTTGTCAGACATGCATCAGTAAGAGTGCTTTTAGGTCTAACTGTAGTTCAAGACATGGAGCTTGATCAATTCGATGTCAAGACTGCATTTTTGTATGGAAGACTTCAAGAAGATATTTTCATGATTCAGCCTGAGGGATATATGGATTCCAAGAATTCTGAACATGTGTGCTTGCTTAAGAAGTCACTTTATGGCCTAAAATAGTCCCCAAGATAGTGGCATCTCAGGTTTGATGAGTTCATGGTAACACATGGGTTTATGAGATGCAACTCTGATTGTTATGTGTATTTCAAGCTGTTAAAGAATGATCACTACATATATCTTGTTATGTATGTAGATGATATGCTAATATCTTGCAAATGGAGAGATGAAATAGAAAATTGAAGGTGATGCTGAATTCAAAATTTGACATTAAGGACTTGAGATCTGCCAAGAAGATTTTGGGTGTAGAAATTAAGAGGAACAGAACTAAAGATGAGATATTTCTAAGTCAAGAGAAATATTTGACCAAAGTTCTTGAAACTTATAAGATGTTGGATTCAAAACCTGTACTTACTCTCTTAGCAGCACATTTCAAACTAAGTAATCAGTTGAGTAAAAAAACTGATGAAGAAAGGCTTGACATGGAAAATGTTCCCCATGTAAATACTGTAAGATGTCTTATGTATGCCATGGTACTAACAAGACCAGACATATCATTTGTAGTGAAGGTAGTTAGCAGATATATGGAATCACCAGGGAGGGAACACTGGAAAGTTGTTAAATGGATTATGAGCTACTTGAATGGTTCTTTGAGCCATGGTCTGCTATATGAAAGATCCAAAGGGAGTGGTGATGGGTTGATGGGTTTTGTAGACTCAGATTATACAAGAGACTTGGATAGAATGAGATTGTTGATATGTTATATGTTCATTTACAATGGATGTCTCATTAACTGGAAAGCAACCTTGCAACAGGTAGTTCCTCTTTTAACTATAGAAGCTTAATATACAGTTGCTACTGAAGCTATAAAGAAGGCTTTATGGTTGCAAGGGTTATTGGGTGAATTGAGAGTGAAGTAGAAGTTTGTAACAGTCTATTGTGACAGTTCCAGTGCCATTCATTTGTGTAAGAATCTTGTACAACATGAAAAAACCAAACACATAGACATAAAACTTCATTTCATTATGAATGAGGTGTTTAAAGGAACTGTGAGGATGGCCAAGGTGCATACAGATGAAAATCCAACAGATAAAGTCAAGTTCAGTATGTGTTTGAACTTTGCTGGGTTGAGCAGTCTTTGAATTGCCAAAAGATTGGAGAAGGAAACAGAAAAAGAAGTTTTGTTCAAGATGGAGAAGTGTGGACCAGAATGTAATGAATCCAAAACTTGAAGCTCTAAAACGGTTGTGTTTTGAGTAAGTGAGTTCACTTAAAAATCACGTCCGCCATGCGTGCTATTCTCTTCAACAAACTTAAGCAAAAACAACACTAGTTTCTATCGTTTTGGGCAAGCTTAAGTGAATCACGTTAAATTGCATGTGAGGAGGGAATCAAAGTTGTTATGAGACCGTTATACACACGTCCAAAAGCTGTACAATCTGGGTTTCATCACCAAAGGTATAAAAGGTGATTGTTGAAGCAAAATTGCATGGGATTTCTGAGAGCTTTCCAAAGCGTTTTAGAAAGTAAGAGAAAGATTTTTTGTTCCTTGTAATCTCCTCTGTAAAAGCTCTGTATCAATCATCTTGAATCATCAATAAAAATTTTTATGTGGTTTCTCTTGTGGATATAGATTGTGCATCTATGCATAATTGAACCACGTTAAATTCTATTCTCTGTGTGAGTGTTTGTTGCTCCTTGATCGGTCTAGTCTTCTGTTTCAATCTCCATTAATCTTGAACTTAGGTTTTGTATTAACATTGGAGCTAAAGATTGGTTGTTGGCTTAATTGCAACTTGAATAGATCTTCGCAAAGTTCTTGGGCAGTGGTTTGTTGCTAATAAGAAACAGGGCAATCAAATCACTACACATATCAAAGAGCTCCAAATAAAGATAAACTACTACATTGGTAAATGTATTAAGTACTTATAGAATATTGGACTTTTAAGGAAGTATATAAAAATACTCCTTACTAAGGTTAGAGTGAAACACTAATCCTATACAAAGAAAAGTGTTTCACACATTGAAGATTGTGAAAAAGACATATCATATTTCATATCAAATCCTATGATGTTTTAGTCTTCTTCATATCAAATCCTTCATTAGACAATCTATAATGTTATTACTTTAGCCTTTCCGAGACGAAGGGATTGTTTGTTGTGTTGAGAAGATCTCAAGGAGAATAAACAATTAAAGACAAGTGGTGCTCGCGAAGCAAGGTCGATTAAGTTAGATTAGACAAGGTGGTGGCAAGAGTAAAAAGGAATCTAAAATTGTGTAAGAATCCAATAGGTTCTAATATTTTCATTACTTATTGTTTAGGCGTATTCTCATGGATGTGGATTGTAATCTGAACCACTGGAAAATCCTTTGTGTGCTTTATTTTCTGCAATTTACTAGTCCTAACGTATTTGATAGGTTTAGGGTGAATGAACAATAACAGTAACTAATATACAATAGTATCGTTTGAATAGTAATCAGTAAATAGTAATTTCAATTCGATAATTAATTTATCTAAGGTTTTAATTTGCCTACACTTGTCAAAATAGATCTAAGTTTTTAACAATATTGTTAAAATAGATAGTGATTCGTACAATGTACACTACTTATAGAATTTATATTGAGAGAAAAATATTAAAGAAAATATAAATTTTAAACTTTTAAAGTGACTTCATATATTTCTAATAGTACAGATACATACATTAGTTTTTTAAAAGTATGTTAATCTCTTTTATTCATGTCCAGATATTAGATTTGACTTGTTCCATTAATTATTTAACAATGTAATGCATACTTTATATTACTTGTGTTAAATATAACTAAGCCAAAACAATTGAGAAAATGAAAATGACGAAATTGGATTCTTAATCTCTATGGGTGTAAAAAGTAATTAACAACTCTTAATGAACTAAAATTAATTTAGGGCTATTTTTGACATCTGCTAAAGTAAATATATCTATTTAAAATTTTATTAGATGGGTGTGCTGAGTTTAGGTTGATCAAAAGTACATTATATGGTGCGAATAGCCCTAACTTTTTGAAAAATATCTCAACGCATCTTTCTTTCTCAACCTTTTATGTAATTGGATCATTTTACTCCCAATGATTTTAGATAATTCAAATAAATGAAAAAAAAATTAATAAAAATTATTGTGAATTATATAAAGTTAATTTATATAATTTTTCAAAAATATTTGTAAGGAAATTACGAATATGAAAAATTATGATCATATTGAAAATTTTAAGGATTTTTAATATTATTATTATCATTTAGCCTTATGATAATCCTGTTCCTCCTCTCTATCCATTTCAGCAAGTTTGTAATCCTGTTCCTCCTCTCTATCCATTTCAGCAAGTTTGTACTACATACACCTTATTTTAAGACGAGAATTTACAGTTTCAACTAAATGACACGCATAAAATTTTAAGGATATAAAAGTACTAGCTATTATATTCATACGGAAAAATTTAATGAAATAAAAATATTAAGGATTACAACCAGGGTGAAAATTTTAAATTCCTATTATAAATATAATTCTTAACATTTTATTTTTCTCAATTTTATTTTTTTATTTGTTATTTCTTCTAATTTAATTTGGAAAAATAAATAACTAACAATAATATTCATTATTAAAAAAATTCCATTAGTATTAGAGTAGTTTGCCTAATAGAAATGTGTTTGACATGATTAATAATTATAGTGCTAATTTTAATAATGATGGAAAAATTTTATTACTAATCGTTGTTAATTTAAATAGTTCAGAATGATTTTATGAAAAAAAATTGTTATTATTCAAATTAGCCAAAATTATTGGGGGTAAAACTGTCAAATGAAGAAAAATATTGAGAGACAGGAATGTGTTGGGATATTTTGTAAGCTATATATGATCATCATCAAAGGTATTAACTTGAACTATAAAGATGTTTTATGGTATTGAACCAAACTATAGGAATATAAACAGAATTTACATTTTTCTTTTTGGTAGAATTTGTACGAAAAGTATCAAACCAGCCCTAATTAATATGTTAAAGGGGTGTAACAGTAACTTTCGAAGAAACAAAAGATTCAGCTCGTAGGTACAATTAAATGATCATATATGGGAAAAAAAAAAGATCATATATGGAAAAGCTTCGTGGGGCATGGCATGGCATGGCAGAATTAAATATATTTGAATAAAGAGGGCGTACATTGAGGACTACCACTCCGACCTGTTCTTCTTTTCAATATGTTTAGCTGTGAGGTGTCGCAGAGATCTTCAATTTAATGAGAGAGCAAAATAGTTCGAAACCCATTCCATTATAGAGAACATTGCCCCACTCATTTTCTTTTCCCTTTTTTTTTTATAGCTTTTACCATTACTCCCTAATGTTTCATAATATCTCAATGTTATCTTACCGTCAAAACTTTTAACATAATATGCAAATTTCATAAAAAAATGCAATAATTTTTACCTTAAAAGATAATTCAATATTCATATTTTAATGAAATTTTTTATAAAAGAACATGAAATATAAAGTTTAATTTGTTTGCGTGCGACGAATATTTGTATGAATAGCCGAGTAAATAATTATATTTAGATAGCGTTTACATTTTGGATTGGAGTGGGAATCTTGAGGAGTTGGAGTGAGAGTAGATTGTTTACTTACATTGGAATGGGAGAGTGGAATT